>PVLA01011714.1:0-10289 GCA_004027455.1 Hydrochoerus hydrochaeris
CTTCACCTCTCCTTTCCTCCCCTCTCCTCTCTCTTCCTCTCTCAGTTGGCTACTCTGAAGTCTTCACCCATCAGAGCCTCCTTTAATCTCTATCTTCCAAAACCTCATCTCCAAATACTCCCTTGCGGCAGAAGGGTAGGGTGTCAACACACGAACCTGGGGAAAGGACAGAGTGGCAGAATTCAGTACACAACACCCTGCTATGGTTTTCCTCTTGCTCCCACACCCTCACCCAGCCTCAGTGCCACTAAAAGGGGCCTTTACTACTCTTGGCTACAAGGCCCCAGTGCTAAGATGCCTTGGGGCCATTACACTCTAACAATCTGGGCCAGGACAGAAGTAAAGGGGAAGCAGTGGTTAAGTCAGTGTGAGAGCTGAGGAGTCTGTGTCCCAGCCTTTCCTGGCTGCACACAAGCTTCTGTGTGTTAGAAGAGCCGGCAATATGAGATGCCAAAACTCCCTGCTTTCGAGGCTTCCCCAGGGTGAGATCAGCTCTCATGTCTATCTGGAATGCATCAAATACTGTCTCTGTGCAGCCTGGGGTCCATGCTACCCCCGCCTTCTGAGGGACACATGCCTGTACCCATGGCTTCAGGCCCAGTCACTGCTCCCCCTTCCTGGTCCATTTTTGGCCGATAGAGATGACAATCTTTGTTGTTCTTGCTCTTTTTTCCTGAATTGTTTTCTCTTTTTATGGATCATTTTTCATAGCTATACTACTGTGGCTCCTCTGAATTGAAGCATAGATTTTTAAAGACTTCCTGGCTGAGTGTCTCAAGATTCAGAGTTGATAATATTTTGACAACAATACAAATACTTGAAATATACTTTGTAAACTCCGCTCTTGTTGTATTTCATACTTCACAAATTAAAATGGCAATTTTCAATTTTTCCAATGGATAATGCAAATACATTCTGAAAGTAAATATAGTCCAATTTGCATTGTCTCTTACTAATAAGATTAGCATTTACACACTTTATTCAGAGCCTAGTACAGTGCATTGTGTACTTTTTAAAAGTTAATTTATTTATTCTTGAAGTACTGGGGATTTGAACACAAGGCCTTCCCATCGAGTGACATTTTTATATTTTTTACTCTGAGACAGTGTATCCTCAAGTTGTTTGGGCTGAGCTGGAACTTTTATCCTACTGCCTCTGCTTCTCAGAGTGCTGGGATCACAGGTATGAGTCACCAGGCCTGGTTTTACTTTTTTCTTTAGCCCATAAAAATCTAAAAATTGTGCACATTACTGTGGAACCAGGTAATGCTGGATACATGCTTTCACTATGTGACAGTTAAGTCATATTACACATATTTGTCTCCTCAATTATCTCTTCTTTATGTTGAAAACTTCCCAAATCCTTTATTCTGTTTATTGGAGATTTCCAGATCATTGCTGTTAGGGACAGCTTCTCTGTTTTGCAAGGACACCAGAATTGCTTGTTCTGATCCAACTATATCTTCCTACCCATTGATCAGCCCCTCTCCGTGGTCCCTAAGCTTCCTGGCCTCCGACAACCGCCAAAGATTAACATGGACTTGTGTGAGACCAGCGTCTCACGCTGCACCTGTGTGTGAGCACATGTCAACTCCTCTTTGTGCGCCTGACTTGTCTGACAGGAAGGAGTCCACCCCCTCCAAAGTGCTGCAAGTGAGCGCCCGGATGTGTAAGGGTTGAACAGTCTCACTTTGTACGTGCGTCACCTTGTCATTGTCTGTCTGTTGATAGACGTAGGCTGTTTCCATTTCTTGGTCACTGTGAATAGTGCTAACAGGAATGTGCAGTGCACATGCTATTTTGGTGCACACCACTGATTTTGTTTCCTTTGAATAATCACCAGTGGTGGGGCTGTTGGACCATATGAGAGCTAAGTTTAATTTGCGAGAAGCCCCGTCCCGGTTTCCACGATGGAGGTACTGATTCACATTCTCACCAACAGTGTACCAGGCTCCCTTTTCTCCACATCCGCACCAGCACTGCCATGGATTGCACTTTTTTTATCATTCCTCCCACGGTGAAGAAATGACTCATTTTGGTTTTGATTTGCATTTCCCTGATGAGTAATGGTGTTGAGCATTTATGCATTCATTTGTTGGTCATTTGTGGTCTCCTTTGAGAAATGTCTATTTAGATTGACTTTCTAAGTTAGGTTTTGTCCTTGCTTTGCTGTTTTGACGTTGAGGTTCTGAAATCCCTGAGGAAGCTGCCTGTGCCTGTCCTCCCTGAGACCCTACACAGCTGCATATTCCTCTGCGCCTGGAGCCCTTTCCCTGGCCTAGTGACCCAGGGCTGTGGAAGGGTGGGGTAGAGAAAGGCCCTGGCCACCGAGGCCAGCGCTGAGCGGGTGAGCCTGTGTCTCGCACACAGCCTGCAGTCTCAGTCAGGGTCCACAGGCCCAGGCCCTCTCCAAGCCAGGAACAGAGCTGAGGCCGCTGGTGGCCCGCCTGGTGCTGGGTTGCTCTTGAGGCCCATGAGGGCTCCCGTGACCCTGGGCTCTGGGCCAAGACTCTTGCAGGATCCCCGGAGATGTGCATCGTTCCTCACTGGCTCAAGGGTTCAGGTGCAAAGCACAGGGAGAAGGGTGCGGGCTGCGTGGTGTGGTACACAGGCAGGAGGCCACGGGCCTCGTGGGCCTGGACTTACCCCAGGGGGTCACAAGTGGCCTGGCCCCCCATCTGCTTCTGCCGTCCTGTGGGTTGGGCATCACAGAACCTCCTTCCTTCTGCCCTTGGTGCTGTGTGCTCTGAGGCCCATGTGTCTGCGCTGTGCCCTCCCCATCCTCCTGGCTCTGCTGAGGGGACCTTAGGCCCGGGTCACATCTCAGTGTGGAGCACCCAGGGGAGCTGCTGCTGTGTCCCTGCTGAATGTGGACCACGTGTGCTGGCCCTGGGGGGCTCAGTGCCCGCACAGCATAGGGTCTGGGACCCTCCCAGCACTGCCAATCAACAAACAACCACAGGTAACGTCTGTTCCGTTTAGTAACAGAGATTCCCAGCCACCTCGACGTCTTACCTTCCCTCTCACTAAGACACTGTGCATCTACAGAGCTGTTTCAAAGGCTTCATCACACACTGCAGGGCACAGGGAGTGACTTAAAGTGTGGACACGCAGTCACCATGGATGTCACTGTCACTTCACAGAGCTATCAGGGACCCTGTCCCAGGGCTGGGCCTCGTATGTCCTTTGAAACTGTGTAACTTTACAAATGGAATAAGATTCATGTCTGCATCAGATTCAGTGAATACAAACCTCTTCTTCATGGCCTCCCCACGGTCTCTCAAAACTGCAGATTTGGGTACCTGAAAACAGGACCTGAAAGCTGCAGAAGTCATCCAGGTTTTAACAGCTACGGCTCTGAAGCACTTCTTCCAGAGCCCTCAGCTGAGTGTGGAATTCCCAGCTGCTGGGCCTAGAAACAGGGTGTGGCCTAAATAAACTCAACCAGCACAATGGTCCTCCTAGGAAACCTGACAAGAAATTCTCCAGAAAGACAACTGAATGCTTTCCTAACTTTTTAAAAATCTTGTCAGTTTGACATTGTATGCTTACATTTATGCTCACCACAGAAAACCTGAATTCAATTAGCAAAAAAAACCATAGAAAATATTCCTCAGACAGCATTATTTGATGAATATTTATTTCTTTTTCAGCTCAATGGAACCCAACGAAATTGTTTGTGATGGTACAGACGAACTGGGTGGCATGGACTGCAGGTCCTTATTGTCACTGGTCCCAGAAGCTTGCGGCTAGACATGATGCCGTCACACAGCTGACAATCGGGAAAGAAATCGTTCAGATCCCATCAAGCAAGTATAAGCATAGCACAGAGACAAAAATACCCTCGCATAGTGCTGTAGCTTATAACTAAGCCATTTAAACACAAACAGAACACATTCAGTTTGTAACAAAAGCCGATACATAAAGCTATCTTCCCAAGGGGAAAAAGTTCCAACTTAAGTAACACTGCTACAACTGAGTGCTTGTGAAAAATCCGTTGTATATATCTGATTCAAATGCAGCAATTGTTGGCCTGAAAAATGAGTACTTCTTTTAAAATGTAACTCAGCATAAATGGGTCCATTACTATTAACACAAGTGTAGCACTTTCTACCTGGATCTCAACCACACAGTACTAAATACTTTTATTAAAACATTTTTGATGGGTTAAAGATAATTCATTTTTAAGGACAACAGCTGCTGTGTTGGTTTCATGCTTAACATTAATACTCAAAATGATTTATTGTACTGTACAAATTTTACAGATATTCATAATCACTATGAAGATTTACAAAGCCCTACACACGCCCTACAGCAAATACTAAACAGTCAAACATCCTCATGATTTAGCTGTTTTTGGAAAGGAAATCTCTAACTTATCTATGGAATTGCCACTTACTAAACAGGCCATAACTTTCTGTTCCCATTTTTCTTAGATTTATGAGTGCTTATTTCTCTTTTTAATCCCTGGTTCTCCAAGTTGATAGATTTGCACTGAAATATTCAGTAACTAACAGAAGAAAGAGATGGCAGAGTAGAATGGCAGGCCTGAGGGGCCGGGAAGGAGGCTCCAGACACTGAGCTTCTCCGAAGCAGTCTCGGTCCCCAGCTCCGTGGGGGCCCGCGGTTGAGGAGGAGGAGAACCACGGCTTGTGTCCAGGTCGTTCTATTCTCAAGGCCTCTCCATCCACAGAGAACACCAGACCGAGGCTGACAAAGGGGTGACTGCAGCAACTCGGTGACCCTTTGGGCCACAGGCAGGCAGCTGTGATTCTCCATCAGCCAGCGGCTGCTCCCGGACAGTGCATGTTCGCCTGGCTCAGTCGACGGTCAGGAGGACACGTCCTCCTCCGTCACTGGATGTCTGCCCACGCGCCCTGCCCAGTCCAAGGAAGAGATTCCCCTCCACTCATTTTAATTTTCTAAGCCTGCGCACTTCTGAAAGAAGCTGAATTTCAGTTCTAAGCCCAGACAGAGCAGACTGTGGCAATATGTTTCTGATGTGGGTTTCAAATTCCCCAGAAAATTTGAGACCCACACATTAGTTGGTTTGTATTTTGAGAAGGCAGCAATGGTTAAAGTGTGTGTGTGTGTGTGTGTGTGTGTGTGTGTGTGTGTGTATTGGCTGGGGATTTCACTCAGTGGTTCTAGCACTTGCCTGGAAAATGTGAGGTTGTGAGTTCGATCCCCAGCACCAAAAAAAAAAAAAAAGTGAGAGTGTGTGTGGTGTGTTTGTGTGTGCTGGGAGAAAGAGAGACAGACTGGGAAAACGTGATGGGGCACTGGACACATCTTTGGAAACCTCTCTCTTCCCCGTTCCCCTCCTCCTCCCTCGGCTTTCCCGCAGGAAGCAAGGGAGGTGATACGTGAATAGATACACCTGCATGAGGCTCGGTGCTCTCCCTGGCTTTGGCCCAGAGCCCTCAAAACTTTTGTATCACATTTGTTTCAAATTAGCATTTTCATAATTGAGATAGAATTTATTTTCTCAGAATCACCTCTGGTATTTTACGTGCAGTGTCTATATTCTAATAGCCATTTTATTTTAGCTGAATATCTTCTATGTGCATTTAGTTCCTAGAGCTCATGTCATTAAATGTAAGCATTTTATCAGCCTTTAGCTCTCAAGCAGCATCACTGTCACCGCTCATTGAGATTAAAATAATGACTTCTGCCGTCTCTTCTTATCCCTTTATTAAAATTCATAGGTGAAGGTCCTGTTTTTCCTCCTCGTGTGTTAAAGGAAGAATATTAGCAACAAAATTTGCTTTATTCGTTTATCAGATCACTTTTTCAGTATTTCAGATATAAACTTTGATAAGGAACCTTTGATCTGTGTCAATAGAGCCAGTTTTCTAAACTGGGCAGTGTCTTAGAAAGATCCCTTCAGGACCAGCTGTTTCCAGCCACTCTGTGGGCAGGGATGGGGCACACAAGTGGGGTTTTCTGCACCCGTTCATTTCCTGTGGGTTTGTATCTGCAGATCTGAAACGCGGTGGATTGTCCGAAAGAACTTACAAAATTTCCTCAGAAACATTTATGCACTTACTAATTTTAAAATGAGACTGCTGGCTAGTACCAAGTGTCAGCACTCTAGATTCTTAGTCACGTAGCCTACAACCTTGAGAGCTAAGATAAATATATACATTACCATGTAAATAAATATGCAGGATTGTTTTTATGTGTAATGCACTTGCTTTTTATATAAATGCAGGGTTTTCAAAATTCGTATTTTAGAAAGGTAACTGCTAAATATTTAAAACAGGATAGGGAAAGTCCATGAGAATTAAACATTATCAGAAGCGGAAACTTTGGCAAAAGTGAAAATGCTTTGAATATCGCAGTAGTTAATTGAATTCATGAAACAATCCCCTCTGTGTTCATGTAAAACAGAAGCAGATCCGAGAGCAAAATGTTTTAACAGTTTTCACAAATAAATTATATTTCCAGAATACCTTTAAGCGTGCAAGGTTGATTTTTTTTTTTAAAGAAAGCTTCAAAACTTAAATTTTAATGGCGTTTCAGTGCTGCGATCGCGTCATGACTGGGAAAGTGATGAATTTCCTATAAACACATCACCTGTGGGTGAAAGCGGGCCATGACGGTGGCGCTCACTTCAGCGAGCTCTCTCCGGAAAAGGACCAGGAATAGGTTTCTTTACTCTGCTTGCAATTCTGAATGGTTGTAGGAGAAAGAGAAACGCGAGGAGAATGCAGAGTCCGGTCACCAGGGGGCGCGGGAGCCCTTCGCTGAGAGTCCGCCTGCGGCCCCGGCCGCCCGCGCTCCGGCACCCGGAGGGCGCAGGGCGGAGTCCCCTCCCCAGCCCAGCTCTGCTCGCCGGGCCGGGGCGCGTCCGCGGCCACCACCGGGGAACCTGAAACGTTTACTTTAAAATTTTCCACGACTGTGAAATTTTTCCCATTTTCCTTCACTGTTCTAACAATCCTATGTCTTCTGAGGGTAAAAACGATCATTTCCACGGGCAAACGGCTCAAACTCAAAACGACACGGCCACGTCTTTGATAAACAGCGCGGGAGGCCGAGGCAGCGCGCCTGCACCGAGCCGGGCTGGCTGGGCTCCCCGCCGGCCCGCGCCCGCCCCCGGCCGGCCTCAGGGCTCGCGCGCGCGCCGGGGCCGTCGGTGGGGCTCGGCCTTGGCCCGCAGCCGCGGCTCCCTCCAGGCGGGCGGCGCCAGCCGCAGCTTCCGGCGCCTGCGCTCGGCGCACCACACCTGCTCGCAGTACTGCTCCACGCGCCGGAAGCCGCCGTAGCCCAGCAGCTGCAGGAACTCCTTGTACCAGGGCTTGGCGGGCGCCGCGCCGCCGGGGGCCGGGCAGAGCGCCTTGCGCGGCCCGGGGTCCCCGCGGAACACGTCCCGGACGCTGCGCTCGTCCACCACGTCCAGCGCCAGCCTGCGCACCGTGTGCACGAAGCCGTGCTCCACCGCCTGGCAGATGTAGGTGCCCGCGTCCGACCTGCGCACCCGGAGGAACAGCAGTCCCAGGTCCACCTGCAGCACCCTGTCGTCCGTCTGCACCTGCAAGAGCGCACAGGGAGTGCCCAGGGCCCGGCTGGAGCCAAGGCCGAGGCCGCCTTGCCTGCACCCGCTGCTGCGTCCTCACCACAGCCAGGGCCACACCAACCTGCCCGCGCGGAGTGATCCCCCCAGCACGTGCGTGCATGTGTGAGCATGAGTGCGTGCAAGTGTCAGTGAGCGTGAGTGCGCGTGTATGTGTGCGCATGTGTGAGTGTACATGTGACCTGCACCCAGAGGCCTAGCGTATGCAGGTGACCCAGTAGAGGCCTCATCCTTCTGTCAAGGCTCTTGAGGTCATTTTATATCAGTATTTCCCAGAGGGAGGGGAGAGGGCTTTCTTCCTAATGGATGAAATGGACCATCAGAAAAATAACCCCCTAGCCTAGTCCTTACAGTCAGGGTGGAAGGAAGGTGTGGTCACACTTCTTATTGGAACATCTGCTCTTTGGTGGACAGAGTGGGGCACCCCCACGCTGGCTCCAGGCTGCTCCTACAGCCCAGTCATGGCCACGACTTCCGTGAGGATTTCTGTAAAGTGCCAGGATTCTGTCATTGTCTCGCCTCAAACACCTCATCTGTGGCTTAATCCAGGGCCATTCACGACATTTCTAGAAGGCCTGACAGAGGTGAACCTAAACAAGTGCAGTGCAGTCTACTGCCAGGGCCCCAGAGCCTGGCAGACAGACATGGAGCTGAAGGGACTCTCGGGTCACCTGCGGGCTCAGTGAGGCCCTGGCTCCCGTCCTCACTACTGAAGAAAAAAGGGTACATTCAGTGCTCCAACCTTTTTGGTAATAATTGTGTCAAAATTTACTGTATTATAAACATTTAAATTTAGGGATACAAAGAGCACAGACTTGAGTAACTCCTATTTAGCTGCCAGCAGCTGTATTCCTGCCTTTAGGCTTTGATAGAAGGCAGAGTAACTGTGGGGGACAGCTGGCCACAGTCACCCCTGCTTCTCTAACCCTGGCCCTGTCCCCATGCACTGACATGCACAGAGCTGGCTGGGACTTTTCCTGACCCCTTCAGTGGGCTCTGAGCAATGAGTAACGTTTGAGGCCAGGTGAGGTGACAGTCACTGTTTCCCTGCCCGTGACTCCCAAAATGTGTTTGAGCTGGGCAGGGTGCAAAGCGCCTGCTCTGGGGCTGTGAACTGGGTTCCAGCCTCGAGATGAGCAGCCGTGACCTCCCAGGGGACAGAACTCTGCACATCAGAGCTGAAGCCCCGGCCCGGACACGGTAGATGCTGCCTCAGCTGCGTAATGCAGACTGGTCTCTCTGCACGTCCTTCCCTCTGCGGGTCGCAGAGGTGCTCTCAGGCCCCTCCTAGCCCAGCTCACAGCACTCAAGTTTCCCGCCATCCTCACGGTCGCTCACCCTCAAACCACTCCCTGCTCCATGAATTAGTGAAATCCGGGCTGGGCCCTGGGTGGAGCCTTTGTTCCCATGAGCCTTCATCCTGGCTGGACTTGGGACCACTTGGCTCCCATAACTAGACATAGGTCTCAGTGTCTCTACCCTTGCTGTGAGTCCCACTGGGAGTGGTACTTGGACAGCTTATTGGAATCTTGATAACATTTCCAGGGGACACTGCAGTGCAGTCACTCAGTGGGGAACACAGGTCACTCGTGCAGAACATGACAACGTGGTACTGGTGATGCAGTGAGACAGGGTACCCCAAAGTTCATGGTTAAGGTTAAGTCATGAGGCTTCCAAAGGCATTTTCAGTCTCGTAGGATGAAGCTGTGACCAACAGCTGGAGAGGGACATGACCAGGAGACAGAAGTGGCTGTACAGGTCCTCGGCGGGCTCCTCTAGCTTTGGCAGGTTCCACCTGGCAGGCAGCATGTTACACATGTAACCCAGGGCTCCCCTCACAAGATGCTGGGGAGACTCCAGTGCGGGTGCCGTGCCATCTATCCCAGAGGCAGGGACCACACTGGCCCCAGCCAGGTGCGGCGCAGCGCCCTTTTCCGTCCATGCCGCGTCCTAGTCCATCCACGCCTTGTGACAAGGTCCATGGGTGGAGGAGAGCGCTTCAAGCAATCGCTTCTCCAGGAAAAGGACACCGCATGTGGGAGTTGGGCGCGGGGATCTCGGGATGTTTTGTACTGATAATTGTAATTTGCATAATTCACATATATATATTTTCATGTAATACTAAATATGAAATCAAAAATAGAAACTCCAGAGGAGTTACTAGAAACCCTCTAGATAACCCCTTTGTGAAAACTAATTGTGAAATTTTACCTTCTGTGAGTAGTATGAGAGAGTTTATACAGAAGCTTTAAATGAAAGAGCTCATGGAGGAGGATTTACAAAATTCCTGTGAGACAACTGCCCTTGAGCCAGGGAAGTTTCTCTATAAGAAATTACAAACTAAAGCCCCCAAGAAACCTTTTACCTCAACTGCCTGACCCCCCTCTGCCTTACACAGGGATTTATGATAAGTATGGGCAAAGAATAGTTAATATCAAAGGAAAATGGGCCAAATTTAATCAATTAAATTTCATGGAAAAGTTAGCTAGGAATGGGCCACCCTATTGTATTAGATCAACAGAGGATAAAAAAAAAACATTACGTAACTATGTTAAAAAGAAAGACAGAAAATCTGGCCAACAAAGAAAAGAATCAATATAAATAGAACAGGAAGTATTGGGGCTAGGGTATAGCATGTTTGCTTTTGCAAGCTAATTAAGTAACAAGATTAAAGTTTAACAAAGGTGAAAAAAGTTAATTAACACATATTG
>PVLA01011714.1:10389-50681 GCA_004027455.1 Hydrochoerus hydrochaeris
CTGGCCCTAAGCCTGGGACGCTTCCTGCTTGGGGTTTAAGTTACTGCCAAAAGTTAGCAAATATATACTCCAGCTTCTAAAAAATAAAATAGATTCAGATTCACTCACATACTGGTGTGCAGTGTCTTCTGTCTCTCACTCGCCGACTCCCTGACCACCTTTGGGACCCCTGAGCCCTGCCGCAGCTGGACTCCGGCAGCCAGGCCCCTCTAAGGGACCGCTGTGACGGGGTCCTCGTCGCCACACCTCCAGGGCAGCCCTGCAGCCTCTCCTCTGTGCCAGTTCACTCCCTCTGCCTCCTGTGGTGGAGTCCAAGTCTCGGCCTCAGTGCTTACCTTGTGGCTTCATTTGAAGCACACGTACCTTGCTCCACGTGGGTGTGTACGAGTGTGTGTACGGGGGTGCTGATGCTGCCGCACTGGCCTGTTTCTTGGCCTTTTTCCATCTGGCTTTCTCCTGCAGGTTCACCTGTCGCCTAGGACAGGACTCTGCAGCCCCCACCGACCCCAGCCCTGCTCTCCTGGTCACATCGCTCTCCCATGCCCCACCCACTGCCTCTGACGGTGCGTCACACGTAGATAATTGTTTTCTATTAATTTCTGTTTCTAAACATAAGTTGACACACCAAGCCTCGTGTTCTATTCATTAGGAAAACACCTGTAACCCCAGTGATTTTCCCGCTGCTCCCAGGCACCCCAGGCCGGCGGTCCCCGCTCTCTCCTGGCGCGCGCACGTCCAGGTGCCCAGAGTTCTGTCAGCCTTCTCTCGTGGGGACCCCAACAGGGGCCTCCTGCACCTCGTTATTCGGCCGCAGCCTTAGCCTCGCCTCCCTCAGCACCGCCTCCGGCCTCCGGCCCTCCCCACATCTTCCTTCATTCTCGCTTTTGGCTCAGGCCCGACTCTCGCCTCTGCCTCCGGGAACCTCCCTGAGGGTGGTTGCTTCTTACCCCGAAGAACCGAGCCAAGCCTCATCTGGTCACAGCCCCCCTCAGCCCTGGGTGCGAGGAAGAGTCCCTCCCTTCGCCGCCCACACACCTGTCACTGTGACCACCGTCCTGCAGTGTGGTCGTGCAGGAACGCGGTAACGGCCCAGCCCTGGCGTCTTTCCCTTTTGGTCCACAAGCACTCAGCTTCTCCCTTTAAACCCTGCTTTGTGCCTCTGCTCCTGGAACGTCAACCTCCTGGCGTCTCCATTGCAGGTGAGAATTGCTGAGTTAACCAAATCCCGCGGCTCTAAATCTAGACCAAAAGTGGCTTAAGGTAGTGTTTCCCCAGCCAGGATGGAGGGACCGGCACGTGGCCGAAGACGAATGAATTTTCTGTAACGACCTCCTCAGTTAGGCTGCTTGTTACCACAATATCCCACACGATTAATAAGCTGTGTTTTGGTTCACATGGAAGATCAACCTCGGGCTTAGTGTTTGTGTTTATCACAGATTCTGGACCGTTTTCAGAGGCTAATGTTTCCCAGATGCTAAGAAGAACAGAGATGGGTTTAGTATGTTAATGATGTTCCAGCCAAATGGAAACCAAACAGGAGCCTGTCCGCGAGGGACACTAAAATCCTGACATCACTTGACAAAAGTGTGGGGCATACTGAGTTGTCACACGGGGTGTAAGGCGGTGGCAGGTTTCGCACACACATGCACACCCACACAGCAGTTTGCATCCCATATTCATGAAGACAACTGTCTGAAAAAAATCATCCTGGTAAATAATCATTTTAATAACGTATGGTTGTTTTATGTTTTATTTATAAGCTTATTTTGCTTTTAATGAGCTTATTTGGTATCTGAATAAAAGCTTATCTGGTATCTGAATCAAACCTGTAAGCATGCGAATGTGTGTGCTGTCTAAGGCAGCTTTTCACACGTGTCAAGTTTGCATGCCAAGGAGACACCTGGCAGTGAAGGGCAGGGGTGGGCGCCCAGCGGCTCCAGAGCCGGACCTCCCCGTGTCGCTGTTGTGCCCCTCTTCAGGTCTCCCCCGTCTCACTCTCCTTCCTGTTCTTAGCGGGTGCTTTTCTATTCTCTACGTGTACACTGCTTTTAGAGAAAACTCCTTCTAGGCTTAGACTCTCACTTTCCTCATAACCACCGCTCTCAGCTCCTAAAGACCTGTGGCTTCCTCCTGTAACTCGGCAACACGCGTGTTGGTATCACACACTGTTATTCACATCTGAATGCTTTTTCCTTGAAACTTTCATCCCTTTAGCCATACAATAAGTTCCCTCGGGGCAAATCCCTAACCCTTTATTCTATCATTCTAACAGTCAGTCAAATGCTCAGAACACAGAGGAAAATAAATGTGAACACCCGTGTGCTCCCCGGCCACAGGCATGCGATGCAGTGGGTGACCTATGCGTGTGCAGCTGAGGTGGCCCAGAAATGACGGGAACCAGGAGGAAGCAGAAGCCAGCCTGACTCCAGGCACGGTCTGCCCCAGACAAAGGAGGCTGCTGCCAGAGCCTGCCCGCTCCCCCTCGTGACCGTGCCCTCCCATCGCTCTCTCTGTCACCCGTGAGTGAGCTAAGCTGCAAAGGCTAAGGGGTTCCTGGGCCTGGCTTTGGGCACACAGCAGCAATTTATGAAGAAACAGGATAAAAACAAACAATGCAAATCTTTAACCACTGGAATTAGGGATATGTTTTTTGTTTTGTTTTTTGTTAATTCTGGTATAAAAATTGGCCTTTCTTTCATTACTCAAAGCGCGAGTTTGAGAAACTCTGATAGGAACGTAAAATGCAAACAGCTCACAACAGAAGAGCAGGGTCCTGACATCAACACGGGGACTGTTCCTGACACCCCCTTGCATGCAAGACACACTGCCTGTCTTGGAACTTTGGTCTCGCTTCCTGGGATGGTGAATTTACTTTATAAACCCAGGAATAAGAGTTATTTTAACTGTCAGTCTGGAGGACTATACATGATGTAGTTTAAATCACCCTGAAAGTTAAATGTGTCTCCATGGACTATGAATACCTAAAAATAAAAAATGACTTAGAAATTTGTATTTGAAGTCCTTCCACGATTTAGTCTTTCCACTTTAGTTATCATGGGCACCTCCAGTACCAAGTCTTGATTACAGAATTGTTTTCAGCCAGCTGTGCTTTTACTGTGTCTGCAGCCCAGATTTCCTAGGTCAAGAAGATGGTACGAAATATATCGTGTCTATCAAACTCTTATGGGCAATCACTGTAAATGCAGAACTTTTTACTAAAAATGCTCTTAATATTCCTAACTAGAAAGATTGATTCAATGTGTTCCATAATGTCAAATAAAAAAGTAAATGAACAAAGAACTCTGCACATCTGGTAGCTGGGCAGGAGGAAACAGAGATTTGCACGTGTACCGACACATGGTTCCACACTTGGGAGAGAGATGGACCCTGGCCTTGAACATTTAATTCAGAATACAATTGATACTGAAATCAGCTTAGTAGAAAAATAACAGCCAACACTTGTACATCTATTTTTGTTGGTTTATGTGTCCTGTCTTCAATACATAGAATGGTTGACCTGCAGAAAATATATCTAACATGATAGCATAAAATAAATATTGCCCTTGCTAAGAACACTTTCTAATATGAACCTGATGTATAACAGACATAGTTCTCTAGTAAAAAAAAAAAAAAAAAAAAAAAAAAAAAAAAAAAAAAAAAAAAAAAAAAAAAAAAAAAAAAAAAAAAAAAAAAAAAAGAGGGAGCTGTTTAATTGCCTACTTTAGGAGAGTTATCACACTATATGGAAAAAATTCAGAAAAGGAAACAATTTTGATACAAAAAGATTCTGAAAAATCATGATAAGGATTGAGAGTAAAAAATGTAATGTTCAAAATATCAAACAGATCCAAGAGAAATCTGTGACATTTATATTAAAACAGATTAAAATCTAAAAGATGCAAAGAATCGGAAGTAAACACTAAGAGAACTGAATGAGAAAAAGTAGGAAAGTACATACACAGGCAGTTCAGACCATGAGTACATTTAGTAAGTTCCGAGACACTCCGCAAGTGCTCAGGTTCACAGGGAAAACTTTTAAAGACACTGAGTTTGGAAAGACATTGCTTTTCACTGGAAGCAAGGCAGACATGGGGGAAGCAGACAACACCAGACGTTGGGGAGGACAGGACAAGGGCAGACGCGAAGCTGGGGACTGGACCGGGGTTAGAGCGCAGAGCCCGAGAGGGCCGGGCTGCCTGGCGTGTGGGAGCCCGTGCACCCGGGGGTGGGGGTCACCTGCAGCAGTGGCACACAGTGAGAGGGAAGGACCTGAGGGCACTGAGGACAGGCATGCCCGCAGGCTGCAGGGTGCCCATGGGCAGCGAGAGGCCATGAGACGGCCACACGGGAGGAGGGAGAGCACGTGGCGCCGAGTTTCTGAGTCAGAAGGAAGACAGAAAGCGACAGCATTGGCTCTACGGATCGTGCTTACTTAAGAGTTTGTATCTAGATGCTCAGTTTGGAAATATAGATGGACTTGCCCCACCATTGCAATGGGCATTATCCCCACACATGGGGAAAAGTAGAAAAAGGTGATTCAGGAAGAAGAAGATGAAGGGAGAGATTCGTGTGACTCTGCAAAGACAGTGTGCCTCACTAAGTAGGGTGAATGACTACATCACACCCGGGGAGTCAAAGCAAGAACCACAGCCAAACAAGCTCAGAAGAACCTATTATTTGGTAATGATTACCTTGGTTTGGCAGCAAATAAACTTTGTCTTGAACCTGTTGAAGCTGTAATACACTATAATTACAGGATCAAAGGAGTTCAGAAACACTGATCAAAAATAAACAAATCTAAGTGGAATGTTTTAGTGAAAATTTCCATCAGTAAAGAGATCAGGATGAAGGGAAGTTCAGAGGAGGAAGAGTTCAAGTGAGTATAATGTCCAGACACAAAATCCCACTCGGTAACACACTGTACAAGTGCTGTAATGGAAACACACATTCAACACTGAATTTCCAGTGACTACAGGAAGGAGAAGTATGAAAAATTCTAAGACTGAAAGTCTCTCTAACACGACTTTCTAAGTCACTCTTTATGGTAGTCTGTCTTTCCTGCACTGAGGACTCACAGCCAGCTCTCCAGCACGTTCTAGCAAAGGGAGAGAGAGCTGCCACCTGCAGCTGCATCCTGAGGGCACCCAAGGCCCCTGGTCCCGGCGCTTTCCATGCAGGGAGACGAGAAGGGGCCCCACAGAGGGCAACAGGAGCCACTCTGCGTGGTCCAGACATGCAGTTCTATGTTGCTACACTTCCCACACAGGTACATTTTTGTTACGAGTCCCATGAGCAATCTCTTCCTTAGAACATCACTAAAAAGTGAAGGGATGATTACTTTTGGTTCCTGACTGTGGATCTATCTGTGCACTGGCCTTGTGCTAACATCGTGTTTCCTACTTCACTCAAAAGCCCAACGTCAAAGAGATCTGAGTGGGGTCAAAAGTATCTGTATCTGATTCCACAGATTCAGGAAGACATAGTTCAATTTTCAAAACTACTCAGCATTGTCTTGGAAAATGAACAAAAGAAAGATATTTAAAGCTCTAGATCTACCTCTATTCTTTTTATAATATAGGAACGCTTCTGCCACCATGAAATTAATTACTCCAGAATTTTAAAAAAATTAGGATATAAGGTATAGTAAAAGTATTCTTTGCAAGGCAGAAAAATTTTGAATAGTTACTTATGGTAAAGAATTGTTAGCTTAGAAAAGATGAGCATTTCTACTGGGCCGAAAAATAAACATTAATGTAGCTAGACAGATGTTTCAAATGAGGCAAGAGTTCATGCACTTCATGTTATGAAAACAGAAAACCAAAGAAGTAATATTCACACTGGACAAGCTGCCATGTGTTCAGTGCATGTGCACAAGGACACCAGTGTCAACTCGCAGCTGTCACTGACCCCTGCCTTCCTACATGGACCAGCTCTGGGGAAGGTCAGGAAAGTGCCTGCCGCCTGCCACAGAGAAGGCGCGAGGAGACCTTCCTTCAGAAGTGTGCGGTTTGGAAGATCAATAGCCAAAAGTGTGGTTTCTTTGCTTTATTTTTACAGAAGCTGTGAGACTCCATAAAATTAAAGGGACTGGATTTTAATTTAGTCTGCACAAATTTATCGCAGAAATGGTGGTCTGAGTGCTGACTGATAATTAGCCGTGCCTGCTAAGCTTCCCAGCGGTACTTAGCTGACCTTGATGAATTTACATGGTTTAGTAGGTGGCCTGAAAGCAGAGCTGAAGAGTAGAAACTTCTGTCATAGGACAAGAACAAAACAAAACAAAACACAAACACTGAGAATGAATTTCAGCGGAAGCCTTGAAGTTTGGATGTCAGTTTACCTTGCTTTAGGGTTTCCTGTAATAAACATGAGCACTTGTTTCTTCCCTTTCGTCCACACGGTGTATACCCCGTAGGGTGTTTCAATGTGAGACAGCTTATTTTTGAGACACACAAACATATTTTCCCTTAAATAGAGAATCAGCAATGGAAAGATCAGTAAGTATCAAGGGGAAAATAATTTTCCTGTAGACCAGCCACTTGGGTACATGTCCTAAGCCACATTGGCATAAGCATAAAATTATTTGACGTATCTCAGGGTTGCTCTCAAATTCCCCTCTGGAAGATTTGAACTTATTCAGTTCACCCTAGAGCCAGACTTTGTCACAGTGTCCTTAGAATACACTACGATTTTCTCCATGCATGGCTAAAGAACAAACTTCAAAATAAAGCTCTTCAATAAGTCATTCACAGCTTGGCTCCACCCAAACTCACTGCACTGAACTTTTTGCACCATGTACAAAACAATGGCTTCATTTAGTTTATAGGTAGTTTTCTGCCAAAATATAGTGGTATTTTTCATTATACTCATTTAACAAGGCTTCAGTGTGTCTGAGTTTCCTTGAGTCTTTAAATCAGGGGTCAGAGCCCCTCCCTGTGAAGTTCCTTGTCCTGAGCATTGGGCGCGGCAGTCACTTGGTCCTTTTGTAACCCCTCCACTTCATCATTCCCTCAGGAAAATAGCCACAGACGCTGGCTGGAGAAACAGCCTGGCGGTTTTCAAATAAAATCTGACTTCCCTAGGAGCTGAGGTCCAGATCTGGTGCTGGGGATACCTGCCTGAGATCACTGTCAGAGTCACAGGCACCTCTGCAAAGGTTCCTCAAGCTATTCCATCAAGGTGGGGGATTAACTGCTCACTAATCTTTTGAGTAGCTTGAAGTAAATGTTGGTTTTCTTTATCATGATAACAGAAATTAGACACAATGAATTAACAGATTTTAAATCTCAACATATAATGAAAGTCAAAAATTTTCTTCATTTACTCATTTCAGTATTGTGCATTTTAGAAATATTTCAATTCTACAACTAAATACCTCAACCAGAATGAATGAATTCCTTTCCTTAGGGATGTTGGGATTGAATATTTGCAATTATTTTAGAGGCATGTGAATCTGACTATATGGAATTTTAGGAATTGAGAGTTAATGGAGGTGGGTATAGTGGTGATTTGATTGTATTTTAAAAGTTTCTCTTCTGTACTTATAAAATAATGGTTTTACACTCTTCGTATAAGGAAGAGGAAGACAGACTGACGTTTCAAATGGGAACTGCATACAAAAGTATCCTGGCCACCAAATTTAATTAGTGACAGAGGATATTTGGAAGAGCTCATCTTGGATTCTGTGGGTGTAATTACCTCACCTACTTAAACAAACTCTTCCCATCCCATTGTCCCAATTCCTCCGGAGACTGGGCACCTCCCTTGGAGCTCGCCCTTTAGCTTTTGTCTGTGGCTCTTTTCTCTCAGCAGCCTTCGTCTTGCCTCCTCAGCTACCTGTGCGTGTCCCTCTGTGGCTACTCCCTGCAGCCCTTGGGTGTAGCCCCGTTGCCCACTTTCTAGAATCTAACACAAAGCTCATTACTCTTGGCCTCCCCTGCCACCCCTCTCTTTCTCATTGGCCACACTGCTGCCCACTCAGCACAGCCTGCTGGGCACCGAGCGTACAGCTGTGTGGCCCCCACGGTCCTGTGCCCTCTCCTGGCTTGAGGCAGGGCGCTGACTTTCCACACTGTCATTGGGGCTGCTCCTTCCTCTACCCCACCCCTCTCTCTTCGGTTCTCCTGTCACAATCTCCTGGCTTCACCCTTTCTGGCGACTTAAGCTGCCCACTCTGAAGGCGCTGTTGGTCATTTTCCTGTCTTCACATCGTAACACTTTCCGGGGAAGTATGCCACGTTTTAGGAAAGTTATGATGCATAAAATCGGTATAGACAGTTTGCATAGTAAACACTAGACAAACACTAACTATAACCATTACTGTTTCACCTTTTAGAAGCTGTAATCCAAGTTTTCCTTGAATGTAGAGGGTTTCCTTAGCACCAGGTCCCCGTGGGTCAGCTCTGCTAAGTGAGGCCACAGAGCACTGTGGTCACCACTCAAAGCTGAAGTCAGGCTATCTCCACTCAGCAGGGCCGGCTTCACAGCTTTTGCTCTACGCAGGTAACACAGTCTCCCTGTGCTTCCATTTCTTCATCTAACCGGGGCCATGACGTGATGGAGACATCACGCCTCATGGTAAGGATGAAAGTACTGCTACGTGCAAAATGCTCACTGCTGAATGGCACGTGCCAGCTGTTGGCTTTTATTAATTTTTTGCTACGTTCTTGCATCATTGCTTACGCTTAACCAGTACCACTTTGCTGAGGTCTCTCCAGCCCTGCTTGCCATTTGGGCTTTCTGCTTCTGGGTGCTGCACAGGAACTTCCAGGTCAGCCTGGCCAAAATCCGCCCTCTCGCTCCCTAAGCTGCTCTCCTTACTCCACAGTTTTCCACTGTTACTCTACATCTGCCACATGGAGACCTAGCAAGGATCATGTGAGTCATTTCCATTGCTTCTTTTACATCAAATATAAATCTATTAATGTTATCTCATAAAAAGTAGAACCTGCCTTCTCTCTTCCTGCTAACGCTCTCTAGTTGACGCGGTCCTCTAACCAGGGAAGGGCCTTCCTAAATAGTCTTCTGGAACTCGTGCCTATCTCCCAAGCCTACACACTGGTTTCTAGAGGAATTGGTCTCAAGAGTTCATCTAAAGTGATCACGTGACTTAGAGATGGAGTCCTTCAACTGTCTATGCAGTTTTGCATCCTCATGTCCATTATGATTTGCGCTTCACACATTATTTCTAATCTCCTTGATACATGTTTCTCAGGTCTCTCTATTAGATCTCTTATCCTGAAGACAGAGCTTAAATGTCACCTTTGCCACAAACCTTCCTAACTGGTGATCAAGCCACCTCCATGCACACCTTACTGGTTAAGCTGATTTTCTTTTCCCTTCATTGCAACAGAATTGTAATGAACATAATGTAACTGTCTCCACATTTTCACCTTCACTGAAGCCAGAAGGCTTGAGAGAGGCTAAGATTAAGAGTTATCTATCACTGATTACGGTAGGCATCAAGTGGGTATTTACTAGATGCAAATACCAGTCACAGACATGTAGACAGCACAGAATAGAAGGTTGAAAAGGTATCCCAAAGGATATTTAAAAGTCTTCCAAATTCTCATTAGTATTGGCAAGTATACGCCCAGCATTGTGCACATTGTAGTCTTGCAGAGACACAGCACAGTAAGTGCCACTGCTGTACCTTTGAACGTGAAGGTTTGTCCTCTAAGGTTACGGCCCTAGGACGTCATACCCATCCTCACGTATCATACAGTTCAATGCAGTAACCAAACAGGCAATTGAAAAGCTGAACCACATCACAGCTTTGCTGCATACCACCCAGTAGCTTCCCATTTAACTCAGAACAAGTGAAAATTCCCTCACCCTGCAGAGGCTGGCCCTTGACTTCACCTCTAGACTCACAGCTTGTCAGTTTCCCTCTCTCTCACCACTCTCTGGCCACTCTGCCCTCCTCTCCGCTCTATAAATACACACGTGTGCCCCATCTCAAGAACCCTTTGCACCTGCCCTTGCCAGTGTCTGTCTATAAAGTCCTCGCATACCATTACATGGCTCATTCTCTCATCCTTCTCAGGTCTTTTTCTTGATAACCGTCTTAGTGAGACCCTCGATGCTACTTCTTTACAACTGCAACCTCTCTGTGTAAGTAGTGTCCCTTTAATTCTCCCCTTATTATTACCTGACACACTAAATATTCATTATTATCATCTCTCTGTGTTCTCCAGATTATAGCTTCTGTGCAGGCAGGATTAGCAGCTATGAGATAAACCAGTCTTAGGGACCAATTAAACATTCTTGTAGTTAAAAGTTCAGAAAAATTGGAGAAGCACTCTGAGTTTTAAACCTACAGAGGCTCAAATAATACAGCCCATGTGTTGTGATGTGGAAACTTCCAACAACAGCTGGACTGCAAGCTTGGAAGGTTCTTCAAGGAAGGAGACCCACTGATGCATGAGGTCATAGTTTCAGATCTTCCTGGAGGAATTGCTCACAGTGGTGGCCCAGTGAGCAGCGGGGACACAGTGGGGCCATCTAAACACCAGGACCCGTGCCTTCTCCAGAAAATCCGCAACACTGCGGCCCATTAAGCAATGATGAAGAAAGTAGACAAAAGGACCAAGCTGGCATCTGGAGGAATTTTCAAGAGTCTAATTCCAGAACTTCTGTTAGATATGGTTTTCCATTTGTTCCCTGACCCAGAGCTTCTGCAACTGCATTAGGAATTCTGACTTTGGAAAGTTTGGTGGTTTAGTAGACAAATACAGAAACCTGGATCTGAATTTATGTTACTAGCTGTGAGTAGCCAGGACAGTTATCAACTATTCTGTGACTCACTTCACATTTATAAACCAAAATATGTTGGAATAAATGGCATGTTCTATAAAGTGCACACAGCATTGGCTTAGACCATGAATGAATGCAAATTGGAACAGCGTCATCATCAGGAATACTTGAGTGCAAACCCCAGGTCTGTCACTGACTTTGAGTGTGAGCAGCAACTTTCTGAATGTTAATTCCCTGTGTCAGATGAGGATAATCAGCCTAAAATGCAGCACTTCCCATAGTTCCTGTGTCTAATAGGTACCTATTAAAGAATAGCCTCATCTGTCAAAGTCATTAGATTGTCTCTTTTCCTTTAAAATATCAAAATAGTGATATTTATGAAGCCTTATCATTATATTTGTTAAATTTATACTTAATATATTTATAGTAACTAATTACAACAGAATTATTAATCTGGTTATCAAGTCAAGAGAAAATATTCCCTTATGAAATACATAGAAAACAGACTTTCAATAAATATTTATGGAATTATTAAGGTGTATAGAGAGCAAACTTCTGTGCTGTATTTGGGGAAGGAGGGGTCAGAGAGTGTACATTTGAGAAAGTTGCTGCAATTCAGTCACAAACCACATAATTGAGTAGTTAGATGTTTTTGAATCATTCATTTGTACAATATTTGAAGATCAACTTGAGAAAAAGTTTTATCCACTTGCACATGTTATTTCTGGGTAATTTCAGAGGACTGAGTCCAAGAGGCACAGAGTAGAAACTTGAAACAAAAATTCCCAGAATCAAAGCAATACATTCAGTAGACGGAAGATGCACCTGCTCTGTGGCCCAGCAAGTCAGTGACATTTATGGTTCGCAGTGTCAGTGATGAGCCGTGCAGGGCATCGTCAGGGCTCTCTGTACAGCCCTGCCATAGGAGGTAAGAGCTGGACAGGAAAGTCAGACCAACCTGAGCAGTGATCTCAGTTTGACAATGCTATTTCCTTATGTATGTCTCATAAAAAACAGGCCACGGAAATGGCAATAACTTCGAAAGCATCCTTAAATATAACTTAAGGCTGTCTAGCCAAGCTATTCTGCTTCGAGTATACAACATACACAGTCAGCTTTGGTGAAGTCAGGAATTGTGTGTTTTGTTTTGTATTTGACTATGAATAACTCATTTCACATATGGCCATACCAGTAGAATCCATGAAATACCTGATTATCGCATAACTATTATGCAGAGCATAAATTCAATTTTTCAAGTATCAGCAAACATATTGGTAAAAGAAATTTAAACATAGTTGAGAACAAAGACTAAAGATTACAGGAAAGGAAAATAGTCTATCAGCTCCATGAGAATGAAGCTCACAGTTGAACACTGATGGATGCAGCATGTCAAAATGATTTGGTAAGGATTTCCAAGTGAGGCAGATTATGGTGAGCTCCAAATGAGAAACAGAACACACTCAGTGAAGAAAGCCACTGATAGAATTACTCCTCTGCCTTCTGAAGCCATTTAACTGGAGGGATTATGCAATATTCCCAGGTTCTCTCCAGCCAAGTGAGTTACAATGGAATTTACACATTTATTTTATCCCACATTTGTGAGATGGAAAATATTTTAGCTCTAAGTGAGTGATCTAACTGAGAGCAATATGCTGTAGCATATTAGGGTGGATGTTTTTTCTTTTGCTGTCATAAAATCTCAGAAGAGTTTTTCTTTCCTGCTTGAATTTCTGCATTACCTCTCCCAGGTTAAGAGAATGGCCTCCTCTCAATGACTGTCCTAGGAACTGAGGTTTAGGAATTCGATTCTCTCCCAGAGTGTGCTGTATCACTGTAGACCTAACACATTTTGGATTTTTAGTTTCATGGAAGGCTGGAAAAATAATAACTTTTTTGGAATCAGTAACTTTGGCCTCTAATAACAAATATTTAATCTTGCATGTCAAAATGACGTAGAGATTTCTACTGATTCATTGTTTATTCACTTCTTAAACTTTCTTTGTGCCAAAACCTATCTCTTCGATGTTCATCAAGATCTCT
The DNA here is from genome assembly GCA_004027455.1 of Hydrochoerus hydrochaeris. Taxonomy (NCBI): domain Eukaryota; kingdom Metazoa; phylum Chordata; class Mammalia; order Rodentia; family Hydrochaeridae; genus Hydrochoerus; species Hydrochoerus hydrochaeris. Next base: position 23,185 of record PVLA01011714.1, read on the forward strand.
CTCTCTCTCTGATATAAGCAAATATTCTTCTACTTGCTACTTTTAATTCCATTTCTGTGAAGACTGAGCCCCTGTGGCTGAATCACGTCCCTTAACTGCTTTCTACCCTGGACCTCTCCATGTACAAGACCAGCTTCCTCAATAGAATTCTCTCACCCACAATTGCCTCCAAATGAGTCCACAAAAGTCATTTCCCTCTCATGGTTGAGAGGATTTCAGAACTAGAATCTCCATCACTAAAGCTGCTTGGGGGACGGAAGAGCTGATGGGTGGAGTGTCCGCTTACTCAGATGTGGGAGCTGCCTCGGGGGCTGGTGAGCGTTGAGGTGAGGTTGGGTGGGCCACAGAGTTGAGGCCTTGGAGTCCAGGTCTGGCCCTTCTTCCCTGGCACTATTTCCCTGCTTTGCTTCCCCCATGAAATAGGAAGCTGAGCTCTGCCATGCCCTTCTGCCATGATGTTTATGCCTTGAAGCCACCAACATAGGCTGGATCCCATGAAAAAGCGAGACAAATTAAACTGCACCTCCTTTAAGTGATGCGCATGGGATATTGTGTTCACTGACAGAAAAGCTGACGAATGTAGAAAATTGGCACCCGAGAAGTGGGGTCATTGCTGTGACTGTACCTGACAGTATGGTTTAGAAGCCTTTGGAAGTGACATGAGGGGATAGTTTGGAAAGGTTTAGAGATGCTGGCTAAAGAATCCTTAGAATGTTGGACACTAACCTTGATGAGTGATTCTGGTCAGAGCAATATCAGAATGCTGTTAAGAATGTAGACAGCAAAGGCCAGGCTCAGAGGTGTTAGGTAGGGAATGCACTGGAGGCCATAGGTGCTACACTATGACAACAAATTTGTCCGTATTTTGCACTTGTTGTGAGACTTTACAGTAGACTGACAGCAAGGGCAATGAAGTAATGTACCTGGCAGAGGAAATTTCAAGATAGCCTGACATTCAGACTGTGGTGTGACCACTGCTGACTGATGTTAGCTAGATTTATAGATAGAATTAGAAGTAAAATGTAGAGCAGAAAAATTTGAAAAACTTCATTTTCACCCAGAGAGAACCATGTGCAAAACTGAAGCCAAAGGAAGTATGGCTACTGTGATTAGCATAATTAAAAAGAAACCAAGTACTTTGTACACAGACAAGAGGAAATATGCCTTGGGGCCATCTCAGGAATCTGCAAAACTTCACCCATTTTAGGTTTTAGTGTCAACCTTTCACTTGAGAATAGACAGCTTTAACCTGAGAAGACAGCCCTACTTGAAAAGGGCCTTTTAGGAAATTGATTCCTCAGGATTCATTTCGCCATGATCAGCCATGCAGATGCTCTGAGGTCACTGCAGCCATGCACCAAGGGAGGTTGCCTGTTGCTCCCACTGACAGCAGATCTTGACATCACCTACATGATGCTGGCATATAGCATGCAAGATTTGAGGTTTCAGGGGCGCTTCCACCCAAATTACAATGGAAGGCCTGAGGGGCAGGCAAGAGGCCCCTAAGAAGGCAAGATGTGAAGCTGTGAAGAAGAAGCAAAAGATGAAGCGGAGACCCAGGACTATGGAAGCAGCCGCAGTACAAAAGGTTGCTAAGGAAAGTGGCGGGCTCTCTGGGGAAGCCAGCCCAAGAGATAGGCTGCAACCAGCAAGGCTGCAGGGTATGGCCACGAAGGCGCTTTGGAACGGGTACATTACCATCATGTGTCCCGGATGCAGGCTACGGAGCCACAAGCCTTAATGTTTGTGCTGTTGTTTTCTCCTCTTTCTTCGGTCAAATTCTTTTCCACCTACCAATTCCTTCCTTTTGGAGTAGGAACACTTACTATATGACATTTTACCTTGAAATTATGTGACTTGTTTTGATTTTTACAAAGGTTCACAGCTAAGAATTTGCCTTGAGTCTCAAAAGAGACTTGGACTTGGATTTTTGAAAAATGCTGGAATTGTTGAGACATTCAGGAAGGAATTATTGCATTTCCAGTTGTACCCTGGATAGATGTATTATGTAAGGTGGACCTTACACTGACCTTGCGGTTGTCATTATTTGGAGATCAAGCATGGTTTAAGGAGATGTGTTTGGTTATGAAGTTGACCAGGGGTGGTTTTAGTAGTTAGGGTGCAGTGTCCCCTGGACTTGTCCTGGGATCCACCCAGTGGATGGTGGAGCAAACTTCTAGATGTGTCTGAGTGAATTGCAGATGTGTGACCTTGGGTCTATGTGAGGTCTCTCATTCCTCTGTTACCTTGCTCTGCTTCGTGGCTGCCATGAACTAAGAATCTTTGCTCTGCCACTCCCTGATGTCACGGAGCCAGCTGACTGGGCTGGAACCTTCACCTGACGCCCACACAAGCCTTTCCTCCTCTAAGTTGTAGGTATTGAGTATGTGTTCAGTTAGAGCAAAGCTGACTAAGACATTTACTATGGGTTTTATTTTTTCCCAGTACTGAGGACTGAACCCAAGGCCTCTGTGCTGAGTTGTATCCTTAGCCATTTTAATTTGTTTATTTTCAGGCAAGGTCTCACTAAGTTGCTGACCTAGGCTAGAATCTGTGATTCTCCTGTCTTTGCCTCCCAGGTGCTGACATTATAGTCAATGTGCACTATCTGAGTTTATACCACCCTCTGATGCAGGTACTGCCATTTGTTTTAATTCCATTATTTGCATGTTTTAGGGGGACTAAGTTTACTACTTCTCTGGAACATTGCCTTGGTTGATACAATTGAAGACTATGATTTTGACAACATGACAGTAAGATCATGAAGCTATAATTTGTTCCTAAATGAAATTTGAATTTCCAGAATATAAATCAAGGATCTATATAGTCACATAAAATCACATGTATAAGCCAAGGATATCAGCCTGGCAAGTGCAAGGTCGTGAGTTCAATCCCCAGTACAAAAAAAAAAAAAGATTACATGTATATGGATGTAAATGTGTACATAAAACCTACTGGGATATGCATTTGAATTTTTAAAGGCATAGAAATCACGCATAATGAACAAAACTGACCTTTAAAAAGGAGACAGGTGTGACCCAATGGTCCTATTGGGAAGCAGCCCAAGCCATCACCCACTCACTGATCACACGTGACAGGCAGCTCATACGAGTCTGCAGCTATGTGTTACCTCTTCTCTTCTTGCTTCACGCCCCTTCTGTACGAACCAGATGACTTTGGCTTGCAAAGAGCGTGGGGTGCACTCCAGGAGGGTGCTGTTGTTCTCTATGCCGTAAGCCGGGTGCTCTTCAGTGTTATCCAGAGCATCTCCTACAACAGGAATGTGGGCATCAGCCTCGGGACTTTGATTTTACTGATAAATATTTTTATTTTACCACTTTCTCTATTAAGACCCCTGCAGCAATGTGAATAGTTAGTGCTAATTTACATGCAAAGCGTTTAAGGGAACTGTAGGCATTAAAAAAGTTATGGAGCAGGACAGAAGGAAGCAACAGGGACTTGGGCACAGAGGATGGACAGCAACTCCATGTTGCAGCCCTGGAAGTCGATGGTAAGCGGCACCGTGGGCAGGGAGAGGATGCGAGCTCAAACGTCCAAGCAGGGGCCAAGATCAAAATACAGCAACGGGGAAGCAGTAGCCAGAAATCTAAGTGATCGGCCCAGAGCAGGAGCAAGGGAGAGCGGTGTCCAGGTGCCACGCTACTTCACAGGAGAGAAAGAATCGGAAGGCAGGGCTCCTGAACCTCCGCTTCTTACGCCGGGATGACTGTCCCCAGCCTTAACTCCAGAGTTGTGGAGAGGTAAGCATGCTTACTGCAGTGCAGAATGAAAACAAGTGGGGTTTTTGTTTGTTTGTTTTAACCAAGATGAATTCAGCAACTAGGTTACAGGATTTGCTCCTGACATCTGAGTTCTCTTCACCTTCTAATTCATCCTTAATTTTTTTTTTAAATAAAGGCCACCCTTGTTCTTGCTGGCATCCCCAGGGACTTGGATTTTAGCAAATTAGGAAGAAAGCACTCGGTGTGCCCAAGATCCACCCTGGGTCCTGAGTCCTTCTGAGCCTCACACATAAATCCGAGTGGGGGACCCGGCGCTCTTCCTCCTGTCCCTTCCTGGTGGACCCAGAGACATCACCCCTGCTCCTCACCCCTCCTCCTGATGCCGAGGGTCTGGAGAGACCCTTTTCCGTATCGTTCAGTTTCCTTCCGTTTGCCCAAAGCTGAAATTTCTTCTCATTCTTAACCCATCGGATCACCTGCCACCCACTGCGGACCACCCCCTCTGGGTCCAGGCGTGGCTTCCGCCAGGAGCAGAGGACAAGTGCTCCGCTGGGTCCCGGTTTCCACGGGCAGTGAACCTGGCTGTTTACGCTTGCTAAACGTCGGGGTGGAGATGGCAAGACTGCTCATGTCGGCGCCAGCAGCCGCCGATGCGCACCGCGCCTCCACCCAGGGCTCCCCTGCTGACACCCACCCTTAACCTGCTTAGCGGTGGCCCCGCAAGCTGGCTGGGCCCGTGTGGATCCTTACATATCACTACAGGAAAGAGGGAAGCAAATGCTTGGGGTGACGTGGTTCTAGAATACGCGAATCAGGAAGAAACACTGGGCGTGTCTGAGATGCGCGCTAAACCCCCAGGCGCGCGCTCGGGGCCACCGATTGCCCAGCTTTACCCGCGAACTGCTGCCCCACGCACTGCTGCGCCGCGTTCCCGTGCCGCACGTCCTGCCGGCGGAACCGCCTGGAGGAAGAGACACATTTCCATGTTCAGATTTCGGTTTTCAAGGTACACACAGCCGCGGTACAGATTCAGCTAGGATTCTGCTGGAAAGAACTGGCTAGCATTCCAAACAGTCGTGGAATCTCAGCGTCGGCGCGCCCACTTCTCAACGCAATATTCTTAGTTTTCTTTAAATCTTGATACAAACTGGGTTTTGAAATCCCAAATAATAAATTCCACTGTAGATTTTGTGAAACATTTGGTTCAACAAGAAAACTCTTACTTCAAAAATAATATCTTAGGCTTAAGAGTTGTGCGCAAAGAACAGTGGAAATTGAGGCATGAGTACGAAAGTGCGTGAGAAACAGGTATTTGACTCTAGTGCCATGGTGACCAACTGGCATAAATATACTTTCCAATAAAAAGAGATAAATCAGAAATACGTCCAGCTTGTTGATCTGTCCAGATACAGTATTCAGGAAGCTGGTGCTGCGTACAGGGCGCCGGTGTGCTGTGCGCGCTCAGCAGGGTGTCTGGCGTCTGCTGGGGCTCAAGAAATTTTAGGAGTTTTTCCCTTTGATATGCTTATTAGAATTAAAATCACTTGGAGTATATTTTCACATTATTTTACGGGTTTTTAAAATTTACAACTAAAATACATAGTCATCTATATCTATAGGAAAGACTTTCAGAATATATATATATATATATATATATATATGGTTTTAAAATTTTAAGCATCTTTCTGAGAAATTAAGCAATGAAAATTATCATTTCTAGTCCTGAAATTCTAAAATCAAGATCTATGGTAGACAATTCAAATCAGACAAAAATGTAAATATTTACAAAAAAGTGGAAAATACTATTTGCTTTTCTAAGTCATGATGCTGCTCCAAGGTGGAGCGGGGAGCAGAGGGCTGAGCAGGAACCTTCTAAATGTCCATGCAGTGACAGGATTCAGAAAAGTAAGAGGACAGCCTAACATTCAAAGGCCGAGCCCACCCCTGACTCTGCGTGTGGCCTTCTGCTGCGGACTGTGGCCCCTTCTGGCTCTCTGTGTTCTGATCTGTGAAAGGGAACCAGCTCCGTGACACCTGAGGTCTGCTGTGGTCTCATTTTGTAGTTTTGGGTCTCACATGTGCTCTCACAAAGCGACAGTGGAGCATATTTCAAGAGCCACAGTGCCTTCTCGAGGGAGTTTTCCTGTCTTTTTCTGATCTTTCTCACCAATTTACTTCATAGGAAGAGGCAGGGAAGATACACAGTTCCAGTCAATTCTAGGATTCTGAATTATATGGAAAATCTGGTGTTTTGTTTTAAATCAGTCACTAATCAGAAACCTTTACCTGAAGATATGGGGTTGTACAAAGTCAAGATTAAAAGCACTACAAGGCCCAGGCCATGGAGCTAGATTGAATATCCAACTGGGGAAAAGGTAACAAGTAGGAATGGAAAGTTTTATGTTTCTAGATGACCTTGTCCTGGCACGTGTGCTATTACTCATCTGATAGCAGAGTTAGACTAGCACTTAAGAACTGTGGTTAATTCTTTGCTTTAGTGTGGGGAACCTAGGGCTTACTGAACAACAGTGAAAATGGACCAGGGATAAAAAAATGAAATAAGGAACAGTTTCTACACTGCAGACGCGGTGTTTTCTCAAGATTATGATACGGCGACATGAGAAAAAGGGAACAACAACCACATACTTCTACAGAAGCTGCTTAACTAGCAGTGAGTGAAAACATTTGTTTAAAGTCACTGGAAGCCTACATTTAAAAACTGACATCCGGCCCTCCAGCAAGATTTCTGTTCATTTTTTCCTAACCCAGAACAATGGCCTTTTGTTTCAGGATTAAAAAAAAAAAAAAAAAACGCAGGAAGTTCTTGAGTTTGGGAAAGGCCTTCTCAAAGTTGCGTTTTTTTCTTAAGTCTCTCTTCTCGAAATTTTTAAAGAGAATACTGGAAAAGGGCAAAATATACACGCAAGGGGGAGAGGACCTGGCTTTATGAACAGAGTGTGTTTTGGAAGATCATTCTAAACAAGCGGTTTGGGCTGAGGATTAGTGCTTCTACCCTGTTGACTCCTTTTCACTCTGTGAGCAGCAAAGTATTTATTTTATTTTAATGACTAGTTTTCAATTTCGGCTTCTACTCAGGTCTGAAGCAAAAACGAGCTGCTATAAAAGCAAACTCTTTTCCCTTCATGGGCTGGGACTGATCTAGCAGACCAGGCTGCAGGGCAGGCAGGGGCTCGGAAGACCTCGATGCCACTGAAAGGGCAGCACTGGCCATTGCCAAGCTGAGTGGACACATCCATGGACCCGGCTTCCCGTTGGACTGCTGGGTCACCCATTCATTTAACTTCTTCGAAGCAACTCTTCTCATCTTACCCTTTTAAAACACTGCTGGCCTTGTACAGTCTGCAAAGACGTATCGGGTACCAAGAAACATTTAGCTACTTGAGCTTCTACATTAAAATGTGTCACCATTATCCCATGTCTCCTAGTGAAACTTGGTGTTCTCAAGTATTTGGTGCAAGGCTTGTAAACATGTTTATTGTTGCTAGTGGCAATAAACTGATTAGTTTTATTACTTAATAAAATTCCCTCCAGTTCGACTATAGATAAACATTAGGTGCTTTGTATTTCAAGCAGCTAGAAGAAGCGATTTGAAATGTTTGTGTATTTTGAATGTGGTTCCTTGCCATGTCCACATTTCTTTACAGAGACACCAAGTGGCTAGGGAGACAGATATGATTGCCTAATTTAATCATGTACAACATACACATGTGTTGAACATCACCCATACACATGTATAACTGTAACATTTTATGTATCTGTATGTATCGATTGAAATACATTTTAATAACAATTAATATATTTGTATTAAATCTTTTTAAATTGCCCTTTCATCCAGGGATCCTGCAGCTTTACTTCTGAGCCATGTAACTGCATGTTTTCCTTGAATAATCTATGCCTCTGTACAATTAACTCCCTTTAACTACAACCTCCTTACAGCCCTACCCTCCAGACAGCTCAGTAACAGTGTTGAGAGTTGGTGTAGTGTCCTGTGTGCTGGACTAACTCTAGCACCTCCCTGCTCTGAGGCAAGGTACTACCACCAGTGTTTGCAATTCTGCTCCCCACCCTAGCATCTGATAGGGTTGCGCACTACCCGAGCACGCAGCAGGACTTCTGTCCTTTATACCCCTTGTACATGGTACAGAAACTGGCTTAGTGCATGGAAAAAGTCACTAATCAGCATTTCCTTTTTTCTTTCTTTTTTTTTTTTTTTTTGGTACAGGGGATCAAACTCATGACCTCATGCTTGCCAGGCAGCTGCTTATGCCACTGAGCTAAATCCCTGGCCCATTAATCAATATTTTCAAGTATGGTTATGTTATTTAAGAATTATTTTCAAATGTCAAAAAACATTTATAGAAAATCAATTAATTTGCTTAATTCTTGTATACAGTTGGTATTGAGCTCTGAAGGGTCCTCTCAAAGATTCATTTCCCTATATTCTTATTATATCTTTTCTTTAACTTATCTCAGATTAATAAATTTTGAATTGATGGTGTTTTTAATGGGATTCTACCATACACATGATCCTATAATAGTTACACTAAATTAGGTTAAGTTACATTGTGAAAAGATGAAAAGTTACCAAAGTTAAACAGTAAGAATAATTAAAACTAATATGAACTACTTTTCAGTAGAGAGATTTCTCAGTACTTCTATGTTTTGCATTATTTTGTCTTTTGTCACTTTATCATGAGAAAAACCTGCTCATCCCATAGAGAATAAAATGTCCCCACTATCTATTTCCTCAGAGTGAGCACAATCCCATGGCGTGGCGGAGAAATGTCCTTATGCTTCAAAGCATGTTCCCCACCCAAAGCTCTCGCTTTGGCGAACCCTGGGTTTCCTCTCTCTGACAACTGGCGAGGACCTCACAGGACGGAGACGCTGGGTTTGCAGGTCAGTCAGTGTTGAATTAAATCACACATTTCACTAATTACACAGGTGATGCATTTGTCCAGGAGATAAAATACTCACTTTCAAAATGAAATAAATGGAGACCAGCTGGTGGGGAGACAGTGGCAGCTGCGGGCGGATTTCTAAGCGCCCTTCTTTTCAAGTCTGCGGCCCAGCCACGCCGGAGCGCACCGGCTCCGCAGCTGCGTCTATCTACACCCGTCCGCGTCTCGCAGCAAAAGTGCCAGGGCCGGGCAGCTGACTCACGGCCCGGCGGGTGGGAACATCCGGGTCTGACGGCACGATCAGCTCCAGGCCTCGTGCCAGGGAGCGCGTGGGAGCTATTTTTAGGAAAATTTCAGATTTTCAAAACTTCCGTGGTGATGAAACTGGAACTATGTACTTAAATAAGAACGGACCGGTATTTCCTGGACCGGGTAGGAGGGAAAGGAGAAAGCGGCAAATCGCCGGGGTCCCGCCCCCAGGCCCCTCACCTCTTGGCCTGCGCGCCCGCGCCCGTGGGCAGGTAGCGCGAGCAGGCCACGCCGTCCCACGCGCAGTAGGGGTCCCGCGCCAGGCAGCAGTCGGCGCAGGCGCTGCCGTACAGGTGACACTGGTGGAACCGCACCTGCGCCACGGCCGCGGGGGAGCCGACGAACAGCTGCTGCTGCGGGGACAGACAGACGCGCGTCCAGCGCACAGACGTGGACAGACGCGCGCAGAACGTCGTGAGGCGAACTGAACGAAAAGCAAGACATCTCATAGCGTGCGCTCCCGTCTGGTAACATGAGTTACTGGCAAACGACACGCAGGAGATATGACATATGTAGCGCTGTTTGGGGGTGGGCTTCCCCCAAGCTCCCATCCCAGGGAAGTGGATGGAAGCTGAGATCCACTGTGCACGCATAAGGAGCTGTTACCACTATTAGTTTTTTTAAATTGTGAAAGACAACTAGAGAAGTGTCTTATGATTCCAGAAGTAAAACCAGACTCATCTTCCTTTGTATAAAAATAGAAAAAGACATATTAAATGTAAGATCTGCAACATAAAACGGGACCTAGAGCCGATCATAGTGTATTGTAAACTTTAAAACATGAAAACGGAAGCTGTCATGAGTTTTATCAACACGATAAAATAAAAAGAAAAAACTATAATTTGTTCATATACAAAAATATCTACTAGTGTGCTTATGTCTTTGGCTACATATAGATACACAGGCAAATGCATACAACTTACTCTCTTTGAAGAAATCTCCATAGCAATAATAGGAACTGGATCCTGAAATTTAAGCAGGAAAAAGTTTCCTTTTTAAAGAAAGAACTTATAACAATGTCCACCTGAAAATGATTAAACTACCTGAAATGAAATTAGATACCAAGTGAGATACACAACTGATTCTATGCCTAGAGGCTTACGGGTCTCGTTTTTGGTAAATCAACCTGTAATTCCAGTTAGATTGAACTGTAACTCAAACCCTTCTGTCTGACAGAGTGGGAGGTGTGGAGAGGGGCACAGGCACACTGCTCCGAGACTACCCTTCGTCTCTGCGGTGTAAATTTTGTATTTGCATTTGAATATTACTTTGGAAACTCAAGTATAATAAAATAATAAAGCCAAAATGTTTTCTTGTAGAACACATGAGCCATTAGAAGTAAAACAGCGATGCCTCAGCATGGAAGTTATTGCTGATAAATCACCATCTTTAATCCTATTAACTTGGGTTTAGACAGAATACTTTTCTGTTGGTGTGACCACGGTGTGTGACCAGGCGAGTAAGTCACTCTTGTGGAAGTGACCAGAGGAAGGACGGCACATACCATGGTGTTATTTTAGCAATGCTGGTCAAAATAACAGCAGCTTTAAAGAGCAAAAGGAAATGAGATCAATTCTGCCAATGAAAAAGCGCCAGGTAGGTGGAATCTATTCAGGGTAGTAACCTTTGAAGAAGTTTTTGAAAAGTGTATTGTAAATGAGCAAACCCTTCATGTATGCACGCATGCACCTTTTTCTTTACCCCGGCACGGGAGGCAGAGCGCGAGGCCTTCCCCTTGAGCGGTGCGCCCAGCCCCTTTTTAGCTTTTAGTTTTATTTTGAGACATGGTTTCACCAAGACCCTAAAGTGCCAACTTTGGGCTCAAACTTGTGATCCTCCTGCCTCAGTCTCCCAGAGTGCTGGGATAACAGGCCCGTGCCACCATGCTTGGCTCTCCATCATTCATTTGTCTGCTCATTCATTCGGGCAGCATTGTTGCTGAAAGTCAGAGTGGTGGGTACTGCTCTCACAGGAGCTGTGACCACTGATGGGAGAAGAAATCTTTCACAGAGGCTCCAAATTGAAACACACAAAAACATACAGCTGCCTTTCCTGTGATAGGAAGGTGCTGTCTCAGGTGCAGCTCTGGAGAATCTAGACTCGGGGCAGATGCATTTGATCTCTGAGGCAGACATGCTTCATTGCATCAATCTCGGTCTAGGGAGCCAGTCCTAACAATTTATGGACTCTAGTTTTGCAAATTCACCTCCAGTTAAAATTCATCTGTGATGTGTACAGGCACACTGCTGTATTTCTCCTCAAGGGCATGCATGTGCACAGAGCAGCCACAAGTCCAGGCTGCAGCAGTGCCCTGGGCAGCTGAAATCAGGGTGATATTCTTGCAACCGAGTATCTGGCAGGAACTACTTAGCTCACAAAACCCAGAGTTCTTTGCTTGTGTTTGGCTGATTACAATGGCCTAGCAGAGCAGTGTGAGGTGCTATTGAGAGTTTAGAAACTCTCAATATTAAGGAAGAACAGGTTTTCATCACCTGGGCTCCATGGAGGCAAGAATCATAGAGCTGCTGACAGTGAGCTCAAAGTTAACAGTCCGCAGCATCCCTACTATGTCTTGAAACAGAAAAAGACATGAAATGAGGTGACATGTTGACCAATTGAAAATGTCATCATCCAGAAATCTGCAGGAACCTGACCCCACAGTTTCCTCAGGAGCACAGGTGACTCTGGGTGACTTAGGACCATCCCTCCTGCAGACAGGGAGGCGGCCAAGTGGACAGTCATGGAAGATGCACCACACATGCATATTGATTCACACCTGCTTGCTTTACCTGTTAGTGTGTCCTTCATTTTCTATTTCTCTTTAGCAGACTCTTTGTGTAGTCAATATTCAAATAGCTAAAATTGTTCTTGTGATTGTCCTTGTACATTATCCAGCATATGAAAGTGCTGTTTTTGTCAGCATGGGTGCCATATTTGTGAAACATGTGAGTTTGCACTCATAATTACAGAATTCATAGGTGCATAAGTGCTACTTTTTATAGTAAATGTTTGCGCACTGAAATCACTCTCAGGCTACAATGGGCCTTTTCTACTGGAAAGTCCATGAGGAACACGTAAGAGTTCCTAGGGTCTTAAATCATTCTTCCTTTCAATATGCGAATTCACAGCACAGCTTTTGGGATGTAACATCTCCCCATTTAAATCTCAGCTGTAATCATCTACAGCACATACATGTGGGCTATATATTTTTTTAAAGTACCTTGAATATTTGAAGCTCTTCTAGAATTACTTCTTCCATAGATTCTGTTTCTTGGTTGTAAATTATGATGACTTTCAGGACAATCCCAGCATCTAGGAGAATTAAATGAGGAGATAAGAGAGGAGCCAGACCACAATCTGCGTTTCAAATAATTAAAAGCTATGTGAGGACTATGAATACAAACAACATGAAATCTAGATGCATAAAATGTCTTTAAGGAAGGCCAGTTCAAAATCATATGACTGAGTATTCATATTTTCAGTAGAAAAAACTAATTTATACACCTGACCAAAACATGAAAAGTTGCATTCACATAATTTGGTCTGAAAATTCGGCTATAACCTCAGAAGTCAAAATGTCTTTTGGAATTATGCAATATGACAGATGGGAATATTAAGGTTTCTGTGATACATCATGTAAGACGAGTTTTTACTGAAGCCACTTTTTTAGTGAGAAACTATGCTTATAACCTTGAGGAATGTCCTGAGCCAGGCACTACAGCAACCAGAAATACACTGTTTTTGTTTATTTGTTGTTCATTTCTGCAGCACTAGGGACTGAGCCCAGGGGCCCACATGTGCTGGGCAACTGCTGTACTACCCAGCTGCGCGTTCAGCCTAACACACGCCTTTATTAATTAAAAAGTTCAAATCTACACACTTGAGAGGAAGGTGTGAGTTCGCCTGTATAATTTAGATTCTGTAATTATCTATTACTTAATAAGTTTGCACTTAATGCACATTTAACTTTTATTATTCATAATATTCTATGTTTGTGCCCTCCAAAGATAAATTTAATGACATTAATTTACCTGTGCAAATATTTTGATGGCTTGCTAGAAATAATAATTCATTAAAAAAAGTACTTTGGAAGCATTGATTAAAGGGTTCAATGGTTTTTGAGTAGTATTTTGAAAAATTAATCTGTGGCTTATTTAATAAAACTAGATTATAATTAAACTAATAATAATTACCTGTATTTTCCACTAACCTAAAAGTAACAAAATTATCATCATTTTGAAAAATCAAGCACATATTAAATAGTTAATAATTAATGTCAGGCAAAAAAAGCAAAAAATATAAACTATTAATTTGCATATATATATATTACACTTAAAGCCTGTGCTTAGTAAACACTGAGAGAGGTCCTTATTACTTGTGGGATTTTCCAGTGTACTTATCACACATTTATCACACAGGCTCTGAGGCCCGAAACCCGTGTTTCAGTAGTGGTAACTTTCAGCTCTATGGTGCTCGTGATGGCACAGACATATACTGATATTTCTGGAGTTTTCTCAAATAGCTTTGGTCAACCTGACCAGAATACATTTACGGGGATGTCAGTAAGTCTCCTGCTCTCCGGCACATTTAGAAATGACACATTTCACAAACTTTATTGAGTCTGAGTCTCGCTTATGAGCCCTCACCCTCTGCAAACTGCTGGAAGTCAGGGTGTGTGAGCTCACAGCCAGGTAATTTTAAGTGTCTTAAAGAAGTCTGCTCTTTGCTATCTTGAGCACAGAGCACATTATTTAAAGTTGTAAAATAAATACATAAAATGTACCCCTACCAGAAATTAATTTCTGGAAGTAAGATTAATATTTTCTTGCTTAAATCTTTACTTTTTATTTTCAAATTATTACTGGGGCCCCAAGGGCCCTGCTTCCCAAAGAGGCCCCGGTAGGATGCGTACTCATTCCTCTTTGAGGAACCGTTACAGCGAGTATCATGCTCGCTAAGGAAGAACTGATCACTGGGAAGCGGTGGAGTAGCTGTAGAAAGGCACTGCAGGCCGTGGAGTCTGCCGGAGCTGCCCATGCTGCCCCACAAGGCTAAGCTCCTGCCTAAAAGTGAGCATGTGGAAAAGGCTGATTCCGGGGCCTGGGGGGCTGTGTGAAGAGGCAACCCGTCCTCTGTAAGACAGTGAGGCATCACCGAGCAGCCAGGGGCAGTGCCGGGGCTGGAGTCTGCTGGGAGAGCCCTACCATAGGAACCCCAGCTCGGAGCCCAGGGTCCATGAGCCTCGGCCATTCATTTCTTTGTTCACTTCATTTATTCAAATGTGTTAAGCATTAACTATGCATCAGAACTGTGGCCGTAACCACCCAATCCTTTCTCTGAGTTGACTAGTAAGTCTCAGATGCAAACCATGACACTACTGCCAGTGAAAGTGGCATTAATGTGACCAGCCCAGGACAAGGGGCACCACCTCTTACTGCCGCGAGTCCTGAGGTCGCTACTTCAGCCCCTCTTACTTTGGGTTGGCCCTGTGCTCACAGTCTAACAGATCCACAGATGTGCTGAGGGGCTTTTAAAAAGGTGATTCGAAATACTTCCCTAGGGTGACTGAAGGGGCTCAGCACTCCTCAGCTCTGTACCTGTCCCAATGAATAAGACGTCGTACTGGCCATCCTGGGCCTCCACGCGGTCCACGGCTATCTGTTTCAGGTTGTATCTGCCATCTGTCTTCACTAATATTGGCTTTTTGTGGGCAGGTTTGACGGGCTGGTACATGAGCGGGTGGCTTCTGGCGAATCGAATGGCGTCATCGGGGTAGTCCTTGGTGGTCCCATACCGCCCTCCGTTCACCTTGCTGGCACACTGAAACACAGGCGATGAGAAATCCCAGAGGGTGAACCATCACTCGGGAGGAATTAGGGGAACAGAGGCTGTTCAATTAACCAACCGTAGGTTTAGACACAGGTAGGAGCCACCTATCCTTCAGTACAGAAACAGACCCAAAGTTACAAAGGGAGACTGAACTCTGCGAATAGGTGGCATTAAAACCATTACACAGTATCTTGAAAAGTGAAATATACCTAATACCAGGACAGTTTGGAGGTGCCAACGGTAAATGATGCAAATGTTCAAATTGTTTCCTCGGTTTCCTAAAACTTTTCACGCTGTGAATTGAATTTTGAAAGTAAAGAATCTGTGATTCGGGAGATGGGTCTCGGTGGGTGTTGTGCTGTCTTCCCTCGTGGTGAAGGTCACAACTGCACCGCACAGCTGTCCTGTGGGGAGTGTGACAGTACAGCTGGTGACACTTCCAGGCACAGTCATGGTGCTGTCACACAGAAACCTACTCCAATTTTGTCACCATAAACACCTCTCTGTGTTGTTCTACTCTACTCTGTGTGAGTCTGCATTGCGGTTTCATGTGGATTCAAGGCAGAAAGCTGAGGAAACCGGCAGTGTCTGCGGTGACATGTCTGAATTCTCGAATCGCTGACCCTAACTACAACTGCCCCTCAGCTGACCCTACCTGCACCTGAGTCAGGCCCCGCAGCACCTCTGCCTGCGTCCACCGAGGCTTGTTAGTTCTCCCTCGCTTCTTGGACTTTCTTCAACACCAGTAGCAACTGCGATGAACATCTTGATTAAATAAAAAAACCTTTCTATTTTAGAATTACAGGAGTTTAGTGATCAGATTCTGCAAAGAGGGCATTTATAATGGTTTCTTTTTAAAAAACATCGGGCCATGTGTCACGGCTTGGCAGGCCCTGTCCCCTTCACTGCACATGGTTGGAAGCATTTCAGACTCGGGCCGAAGCAGCCCAGCAACATTCGCTCCCTTCAATCTTCTTCAAAACCATGCAGTTCCTAGCGGCATCTCCAGTGAAGCCGCAGGAGTGGGTTTTCTCCATTTCAATTACAATTTCAATCGAGTGAAATAAAATGTAGTTTATGTCTTACTGGAAGTAATACTTTTAAGTCAGCAGGAGAGAGCGATTGTAACGGTAACAGCTTACACTTGTTAATGGAGGTAAGGTTTGTTTCCACTTTGGAGTTTGGCTCTGCAGAAATGGTTTCTACTTGGCTTGCAAGCAACTGTGGAATCGGAGTAGTGACGAGCTTTTACCAGCTGCTCTGAAAGCGTGGACGTTGACTTGCATGACGAGTTAAGTGGTTGTTCTCCACTGACTCACAGAGAACATAACAATCCAGCAATTTTGCAGACTAGTTGCACACAGGACCTGTGGTATCAAGCTATCATCATCGCCATCATTTTTGGACATGAAAGGCAGAGGAGTTTAAGTTAGGGAGACTCTTACTATCCAGCCCTCAGGGAGGGTGATAGAATCCCTGTGCTCCCTACGCTTTGGTGAGGACACGTTTTTCCTAATTCCCAGGAAGGATATTTAGCAAGGTACCATGTATCCTAAGAAGGCACACAAAAGCTCCTTCTAGATCTGCCAAAATGACAATGAGGAGGAAGCCTGATTTAGGGAACTTAGAGGCTGAGTGAAATACAAAATCTGAATAACATCCCCTTGCAATTCCATGAGATACTAATTCTCAAGAGGCCGGGAGGAGAGTGCATGATGCCCACCCATCTAATGGGCTGTTTCTGTATTCACAGTACCCTGAAGGCAAACTTTGAATTAGAACTTCTTAGTCAAAAGTAGAAATGACAACACATACTTCAGAAAGCAGATGAAACTATGTATCGTGGATTATATTCATCAGAATAGCCAGCATATAACTTGGTAGGAGCCGTGGTATTTCTTTACCACCTAAGCTACTTTAGATACAGAATTCCTTAATTGCACAGTGTGGTAAAGCATGTGAAACAGGGCCGAAAATGTCACCATAAGGGACTTCCCAAAAGAAGAATATTGCCTTAAAAGATTAAACTTACAGAACCGGGCCTGGGGTAGGGGACTCTTCCTTCGTAGAGTGACCAGTGGTACTCGGGCCCCTCCCTGTGCGCGTACGGCCCGTTGAAGGCTGCCCGGATGCTGGACATGTGATAGACACAGATGGCGTGTCCTCTGAAGATGGTGCTGAAATGACAGGAGACCATTGCTGAGGCAGTGCCCACAGGGCAGTGGTGCAGTACTCCAGTACGCACGCTACAACAGGCCTCGGGGTAAAGACTTGCATTCCTTTAGGCTTAGAATAAGGGAGAAATAATAACTGTTGCAAAATTTGTAAGTATTGAAGAGCCAAAGTTTATCATTTCTTTTATTCCCTTTATATTATACTTGGAAATGACATTGTTCAAATGATAAAATTGGTGGTCACAACTTTATTATTGTTAAATCATAATGCTGCATTTTTATGTTTTTAGTTAAGGAAGATCAATCATTCAAAGTAAAAAATGTTCATTCTAAAGTTCAATTCCTCATTTTAAGGTATTAGGATTTTTAAAAATATCTTTGTCTCTTCAATGTAGTGTTCCTCTAATCATCATGCTGTTGCTATTGCTGCTAATTCAATTTGAATTTTATTAGCTATCTTAGCATATATGATGGGAAGAACAGTTTAAAGTCTCATGAAAATTTAGGGCTTTGTTCCTTTTTATAGGCTGAGGTTTCATAAGTACCGGCACACTTAAGCACTGAATTCTCTCCTTTGGGTCCCTGAAAACAGTGGAAAAACAACTAGTGTGAATTCAGTAAACTACAGAGAATCACTTAAATCATCCAAAGCTCAGGTTCCTTCCCTTCAGAGGTGCTATCAATTAAACTGACATACAATTTTCTACTTGCAGAAGACAGACAGGAGCAGTTGACTACAGCAGGTTTTATTGGGTGCATTTGCAATCAGATTCTGAAAAAGTACATTCTTAAAAGGTCAATTAAGACATCTGACCATATTTCTTAATTTGGCATAGTTGAAGTTAATTAAAACATTTTCTAAGCCTCTGTATTATGAGAGTTAAAATAAAGTAATACTCCTGGGTGAGTTTGTCAAGTCTAAAGTTCTGAGTAGAAACGGTATTGCCTCTACCTTGAGACACCTGTAGCACAGAGCTATGTTGCTGTCTGAGAGCACTGGCTCACACGCTTTAGAGCACACCTTGAAGCAATCGGAACCGCCTGGGGAATCGGGAAGTGGGGCAGAGTCTCCAGGGAAAGTGACAACCTGCCTTTGATCACCATTCTGTGATGCCAACCGCTGTGTCAGAGAACAGCTGGCAGCTTTTCTTCCTCAGACTTGTACGTAAATTACAGTCAAAATGGAAATTGGGGAAGAAAATCATGTTTTGTCTTTGATTTCTCAGAAAGATCCAATATGCCATAATTTAGGAGAATAGTGTACAAATGGAGCACACTCTTAGGAAACTACACCGACTACCTCATTGCTTGAATTTATCATGTAAAAATCTCTGAATGCCGTGATTTATATAAATCATTCACTGGTGCAAGGCAGAATATTAAACAAAAAATAAGAAATTTTCCATGACCGTCAGAACTGTTACTATACATTAACTACTTTTAATTTCTATCAAGGGATAATCAATAAGATCAAACATTTCCATGTTTCTCTGTTGGAGAAAAGATCTCCCTCTACAAAAATAAGATACTTGTCTCATGGACTTGTTTTTGTTTGCAAATTGAAATCACTTGCTGAAAAACTAAACAAAAGCTTCGCGGAAACACCGCAAGCGACAGTCCACAGAACCTGTGCAAACCATGCAGTCGGGAACCAAGAGGCCTTTCTCATTTTACCCCCAACCTGCCACATTTGGTGAGATGCCCAGGAAACTGTAAACGTAAATTTTTAGCCAAAACCAATTCTGTAGTCTTTTTTAATTCATATGTCCACACACATGAAATACTATTTTACCTAATGCCATTCCTCCATGGCTGGGCAACAGGAAAAATGTAAGGGGGAAATAACAGATTTTAAGTGCTAAATGTGAGCTCTGGACTTAGAAGATGGGGAGAGAAGACCCTGTGCCCCTGCATAGGAGCAAAACCCCCAAATCGGGGGTGAGGGGCCTTCCTGACAATGCGGTATCGATATGCATCCTGGGAAGCTGACCTCGGTCAGTGCCCGAGAGAAAGAAGTGCCAAGTGAGAGGAGTAAATAAATAAAATACAGGGATGGAAGCTGGCAGAGCAAGCACCGAATCTGTCAAGGTATTGCCCTGTCAGAAACAGAGCACTGGAAACATCAGAGGGAGAAAATTCCAGAAATGAGTCGGCCACAGAGTGGAGAATGGGGGAGCCTGGCCAAGGGGGCTCTGCTTGATAAATAAGGCTCCAGCACAGAGCTACTGCCTTAGAAGCTCTACAAGGAGAACGCTGTTTTCCTCAGGGTCTCAGAGGGGAGCAGGTTCGGATATGGAGCCGGCTACAAATAAGGATGTGGACCGAGATGGTGGCTTTGAAAATGAGAGCACAGTAGCGATTGTGGGGGACCCTAAGGGCAGGTGGCCACGGATCCCTAATACCTCTGAGCTATTGGGTGTTTCTTCTGCGGAAGGCAGAGGTCTTTTCTGTGTCGTGTACTCTGAGTCCTCTGAAGAGAATGACACGCAGTGCATTACTGTTGTTATTCGCTTATTATTTTCTTGTGAAATTTCATTTTTTCCTAAAATAGTATGCGGTAGATGTTTACATTTTAAAAATCACCACAGTGGGAGACACACCACGGTCAGTCTCCCTCAGCAGAGCCCCTCGTGCCCAACACGACATCCACTGCTTTTGCCGCCCCCTGCAGCAGCTTGGAGTCCCCTTTTGTGAGTGTCTTTCCTTATGACCTGTGACCAAAGAATACACTGACCGCTGCCAGCAAGGTCCATCCAGCAGAAAGGCGGCTCAGTAAACACCGTCCTGGTCCACCTTACTCACAGGGCTGGCTCCTCCCCAAAGTCAGAATGACATGGAAATGTCACCACTGTGAACGGATTAGGACACTGAGGCAGCCAGGACAGTGCAAGGAAAGACCCTGGGGCAGTGGACTCCAGCGCTGCTGCAGGAAGAGGAAGGACGAGGGTCAGGGACCCGCAGCGGGGACACTTTGAGGGAGGTTGACAGCAACGTGCCTCTCACCACCGCGCTTCACATTAACCTTGGCCGTGTTTTTCAGTCCTGCCTCATGTGCACCAGGAGCGGGTCCTTACGGTCACTTTTGCTCATGTCGTTTCTAGTGGCTGCCTTTCTCACCTGGTAGTGTTAAACAGGCCAAATATCACCGGGTTCTTCTGATCTCTGCTGTGCAGCAAGAAAACGTCCTCTGAAAATCAAACCGACCCGTCAGTTCATAGTCTTAGTCCTCTTTGCACGCAGAGGAAATACATGCACGGGGTTAAATTAGAACTGACTGTAGACTCTAAGCCATCTATTTCCATAAGGACCAAGCAGGTGCGAGCCACCTGAAGCCGGGGGATTGGGCCTGTCCCATGCAAGCCCGGGGTGAGCCCAGGGGGGACCGAGGCGCTGAGCTTAGGAGAGGGTCAGAGTTTGCTGCTGCGCCTCCTCTGCCCCCAAAGGGCCACAGCCAGGGCTAACGCAAAGGGAAGGGAGTTTGCCCCAGGTTAGCCAGAGGTCAGACACCGCGGGAAACATGCTCCCTGTGTGGAGACAGCGAGTGATGCAAAGGCTGCGGGCCAGAGGAAAATCCAGTTCTCCAGTAACGTTTACCCAGGTCATCAAAATACGTGTCGATCCCATTCACGCCCGGCACGGAGCACACCAGCCTGGCCTTCAGGAAGGTGGTCCACTTGTTCACCAGGATCCTCTGCCCGCCCGCATCGTTCTGTGGGGACAAGGCGTGGCTGTGGGTCCCGCGCACGTTGGCCGAGGCAGCTCGGGTGTGCGGAGGCCTGAACCTGCCGGGACTCGCCGCTTCTTAAAGTCTGGGCTGGGAAATGTAGCATAACCCTCAACGCTGCAATAGGTGAAAGTCCCTACACTTAAAAGAGAAAAATCATCACACTTTTTGGATTGGGGCCTTGAGCGTCTCGGTGCACTTTTACCCTGTGTGTATTTTCTAGGTATTAAACCTTATTAATATAGCAATCTCGCCCAAAGTTGTGGCTTTTACAGTAATTGTGTGTGTGTGTATGTGTGTGTGTGTGCGTGTGATTCTGGGGTTGGAACCCAGAGATTTCACACTGACCTACATTCCTTATTGTTTTTTATTTTTACTTTGGTGACAAGGTCTCTTTTAGTCACCAAATTGTTCACTAAATTGGGCTCAAACTTAGGATCCTTCTGCCTCAGCCTCCCAGAGTGCTGCCGTTACATCTGTGTCCCATAGTCCCTGGGGACCCTGACTGATATTTTGTTGAAAAACTATCTGTCCCAGCAATCTGCAAGGATTCGTTCCTTTTATGCCTTTTAATAAAGAAGGTGTGAAATACACACAGCCACGCAAACATCCATACCATATATTTATACTACAGACCGTGCACACAAAAGGTACGTGCACATATACAAGAGACGCATCTCTTGTACTTGTCAACACCTTCCCAAAGGCCAAAGCGGCTTTCAGTGCACCAGCACCTTCCGGAACTCTCTGCCACTTCAGCTCGCTTGCTGTCAACCAATCTGGTTGAATGCGTAAAACACAGTATGCACTGTTTTTCTCAGAATCGAACTGAGTTGTTCAAACGCAGCCACGTGTATTATTTACACTGAGAACTGAGTGGGAGAAAAGACGTGAGTTACATTCATTTAGAAACTAGAGCTCCGGCCCCCCCCAAGCGCGAACAGCTGTTTGCAGCCTGGCCTGGAAGCTGGGGGCGTCCTGCGCCAAGCTGGCGCTGCGCACAGGCTTCTGGGGCCTGCAGCGCTGGGGGCGCCGCCGCTGCGAGGCTGCAGAGGGGCGGGGCCGCAGGGCTCCGCGGGGACCCCCCGCCCCCGCCCCCGCTCACCACGCACAGCCGCCCCACGCGCGCGAACAGGCCCTGCGCGCCGCGCTCGGCCTCCTGCGCCCGCTCGCTGAAGAAGAAGTAGACCTTGTCGTCCGCGCGGTCCTCGTTGTCGGGGACCAGGTAGGCGCCCACGAACTTGGGCTCTGTGGGGAGAAGGGGAGAGGGAAGCAGCGGAGGCCCCTGAGCAGACCGGCGGCCTGGACGGTCCCTGGGAAACTCGGCGGCAGGTACCGCGCGGGGCCGGGCGGGCTGGGTCCGGAGCCACCTGGCGGCCGCGCTCCACACCCGGACTGGGAGCCACTCAGCGCGCAGATCACGTGTGTGGGGCTCAACGTGCAAATCACATGGGAATCAACGTGCAACCCGCACAGGAATCTTAGCGCCCATCGCGTGTGTGGATCTGGCTTGTGGAGGAGGCTCCTTTCAGGCTCAGAGTGGTGGACTCAAGATTTTGCGTCCAGCCCACGGCATTTGAGTAACCGACCTTGGCCGATACGGGCTGTGAGTTATTTGATAACTGCCGCTTAGAAACATCAGTCAGTTTCCCGGCTATAAACGGCCCCTGTAGGGTGACGCTTCCGCTCCTCCATGAGCCGAGGAGAACGGACTGTCCTGACGGGGAGCTCTGCGGAGTCACGCTGTGCACTCGCGGAGCGGGGCGCGGCTGGCTGCGGGACCGAGGCCCACGCACAGCGTGGGGATAACGCGGGTTGGTCTAACTTTTCCTATGTTTGTCTCGTTTTTCGCACTGCAAACCTACTTTCCTGGCCCCGCTACGCAGGCAGAGTGCTTCTAGGGCGAGCCCTGCGCGGCAGGTGAAACGAGGGACGCCGGTCTGCGGTCAGCTCAGTCTGCCGGGCTCGGAAAAGCCGGTGGGCCCGGAGGGCCCCGCGCGGCCGGCCGCGGGCCCTGCCCCCCGCCCCCTCCCTGCCCTGCGGGGGGGCCGTCCTCCCCTTCCCGTCCTCCCCGCCCCCTCCCTGCCCTGCGGGGGGCCGTCCTCCCCCCCGTCCTCCCCTTCCCATCCTCCCCGCCCCCCCCCCGTCCTCCCACCTCTCAGCAGGCGTTCGTCGTCCGGCTCTGTGCGCATGTGGCCCAGGCGGCCAGGGCTGCGGGTGAGGGCGGCGTCGCGGCCCCAGTAGTCACCGTAGAGTCCCGCGAAGAGCTCACCACCTGCAGGGAAATCCCCCCCAGAAAGCCAGTTGGGCGGGCCCTGTCCCCACCTGAGGACAGAGTGTGACCCTCCCTCACACGGAGCACACCTGGCTTTTAACACCGGTGACCCCAGGACATTAGCATCTCTGCTGCAGAGCTGCGGCTGCACCTGCGACGGCCAGGCCTTGAGTCCCGAGAGGCCGCCTGCCCGCGGTGGGAGCCGAGCACCTGGCTGTCCCTCTCCCCCTGTCTTGGGTTCCTTCATGACTAGGAAGAGGAGCAAGTGCTCCATCGGGCCCCTAAGAGCAGAGCGCTCGGGAGGGCAGGTGGCGAGCACTGAACCCCAAGTCAGCCAGCGCGGCCTCGCCTCACTCGCCCCTGTGGACCAGGCCTCCAGGGCCTGGGTCAGCACGCGGTGTCCCGGCGCCCCGCGAGGCCATCCGGGAGCATTCACCCTCTGCGGCTGCGCCTGCTCTCGGGGTGCGCACCCCAGGACCTCGCAGACTCACACTTAGGCCGAGTCGTTCCGGGTGCAGGCAGGGCCTGCAGCCCTGCGCAACAGGGAAACAGCATTTTCTAATGACTGCGATCTCTAGGGGACACCCTGAACCCCAGCAAGGCCAGCTCCCGGGGGGCACGGGGACCTGGGGTCCTGCTTCCCCAGCGGACCCCAGATGTGATCACTGTGCCGCAGGAGTTGCCGCCGTCGGGGTGCAGGGTGGCTGTGCGCTCCCGGTCTCCAGCCCAGCCCTGGGGTCCGACACCCCGGGCAGGGGCCATGGCCCGAATGAGGTCCGGGGCAGGGGCCGTAGGGTCTGGGACCCGGAGACATGCACGTGGTGTTAAAAATGCTTAAACATTAATGTTATTGCCAACTCGACACATTCAATTATGTAATAATTTAGAAATTATGATTATTTATGTTTAGGTGTAAACACTTGACCAAATGTTTAAATGGAATTTAAGATAGCTCAAATTTCTTGAGTTCATTTATTAGATTTTAAAAACTTATTTAAAACTTTATGAAGGTTTCTTCCCTAAGGTAAGATCTTGAAAACTTTTAAAGAACTCAAAAGATTAAATATGTCTGTATGATTTAAAGTGTAGGAATGGAGTCAACTGAGTTATGCATAAGGCATTTTGTAACAAAATTTATTTTCAGCTTGGGTTAGCTGACCTTTTTCTAGGTGATAACTGTGTTGGTTATTTGAGATTTAAAAATAAATTGATAAAATACAAGTTGATCTCAAAGATTTAAAGAAATGTTTTAGAAATATTGTAAAAAAGCTATATTTCATTTTAAAAAGATGAGCAATTCTAAATCCTTACTACGGATGTCTAAAATCGCGGGTATAAATGAATAAAATCTAGGTTCCCACAAAGGAATTCATTGTTGAACTATAATTTTGCATGAGAGACAAAAGAGACAGAAAAGCAGATGTGGAAGTGTCTCAATCCCAGGGAGTCAAGGTCCACGGTAACAAAGCGCGATGCAGGTGTGAAACAGGTGTGGCACAGGTGTGCACTGTGCTTCTCACTCCGCTTTCTATATGTCAGAACACTGGACATCACACACTGAAAAAGAGATATGCTAGTTAAGATCTTCGCATGTACTCAACATATGGTGAGAGGTTTTTAAATAAAGTAAATTAAAACTATAAAAATATACACAATCTAGACTTCAGGAAATACAATTTGGTGGGAAAAAGTTGTATCAGAAGTCTTAGCTAACTATGTTCTTTTGTATTAAAAAAAATCAGCATAATATACACAAAAGACAGCTAGTGCTACCTCTACCAGAAATTCTCTATAAATGGAGAAAGAATATTCTAGAACAGATGTGCCTGTGGTTCTCCAGGACCGACTCTGTAACATGGGTGAGAAACAGCCCTGCTGGACTCAAAAGGCATAGAATCACAGTCCTGTACCTCAAACAAGCCGAGGTGACCCATAAAGAAATGACTATTAAAACACCAGGTAGAGAATTTATCTAAAGTATTTTTGTTTTTATTACAGATGAATAACACTTTTTGTTTCAAGCATGAATTTCACTTATAAAATTACTCTAAACATAATGTGTTTTTCTTGTGTGGGCTGAATGTTGAATGCATAATTGGTATGAAGAGCAAATGTCTCAAAAATATGAGTTTTGTGTTAAGTTTTTGTTATGTGAAATAGTTTAATTTATTAAAATATTTTAGAGCTCTTACTATGGTGGATTCTAATGTATAGAATCCCACAGATCAATTTTATTGCCTTCATGTCCATTTAGACATTTAGTTCAAAATTGTGTGAAGGCTGTAAAATTAACTACACATACTCCTTCTGGCCACTAGAGGGCAGGTATACAACATCAAAAACAACCTATCCAGTCGGTTGGTTTATCTGTGCGAAAGATATAATCATTTCCAATTTTACTCAATTTCCCTTTTTGCACGCAGATAAAAGAAAATAGTTTGTGAACAACTCAAATAACACATATGAACTGTAGGATTTAAACTTCAAAGAAGTTAGACAGGTGCTAAATGCCATCAGCTCTGTAAACTGAACCAAATGTGTTTCTGTTGGAAATACTGGTTCCCCTGGAGGCAGAGACACTTCTTTCAAATCTTATCATTGTGAAGAAAGAATAACCCACATGATGACAGATAATCGTTATGCTTCACAAAACATTTTCCTAAGAAAAGCCGGAGGCTAGATAATACATTAATGAAAATAGCAATTAGAATCAAGTTTTAGGTGCAAATAACACCTAATGGCAGCTAAATGATTGAATGTATCCAGTGTTGTCATAAACACTGAAACTGTTTCATATTACTGGGGAATGCTTGTGATTAAATATTTCGGTGTTCTATTTTGTAAAACAAAATCTACAAGAGTCACATGTTCATGAATTAAAAAAGGAAACAGTTCCACATAAGAAATGAAATGTTTTTGGGTTTGGTGACAAGAGCAAATTTATTCAAGGATTTGATTTTAAGTGTCTATAGAAATATGATATCTAATTAATGTGTTATCTAAATCAGAGATTTTTAGTTGCTGTAGATCTGTTCTGATATTCTGAATATATCCAACCTGACTTTTATTTGATTGATTGACCCATTGATTGATTGAAGTATGAGGGATTAAACCCAGGCCCTTCCAACTAAGCTGCACTTCTGTCCCTATTTATTTTGTGACATGATCTCCTAGATCTCCTAAGTCGCTGAACTGCCTGGTTGGACCCCCCACCCCCCGCCTGGACTCCTCTGGGGCCGCTGGGATTGCAGGTGTGCTCTACCACACAGGTGACTTTTATGCCACAGATTGGTTTCCATTGTTAGAGTGCTGCTTTCTGATGATAATCAATGTTGTTAACTTTAGGTCACCAAGTGTGATTCTCATTTTAAAAATTGGCAGGACACTTTGACTTTATTATTGTGATGCTCAGAAATAATTTCTCTATACAGATAACCCAACTATGGAATTACTCTGCATTGGAAATAGAGGAAAACCAGGTGCTCAGGTTAAACTCGGTGACTTGATCTGAGCATGCCGGAAGGTTCTGCACGCAGGTCCTGGCATCTGCAGCATCGGCCAGGCCCAGGGGTTTGTCTCCAGCCTGTGCACTCCCACAGGCTCCGCAGCCCTTCTGCTCAGGACCCTTCCCTCCCTGTGCAGGCCACACAGCTGCCCCTGCCCTCTCCTCACGGCCTGCACTGACCACGCTTCTGAGGGCACAGGGCCCCGGCACATCCCAGCCCTGGTGCCGTACATCCGGCCCGTGCCTGCCACCCTGCCTGGGTCCGGAATTCAGAATAGGCTCCGGAAAGGTGCGGTGGAGCCGCAGTCGGTCAGGGAATTCACAAATGCACCCAGAGCCCTTCTGTGGTGTTAGCAATCCCTGAAATATAGTATAAAAGACAGGATAAGATTATGATTTTCGGAATTGGTTCAAGGAGAGAATACCAAAAGAAAGCTATCTGGTGTTCACACAAATAACAGAGACCTTGAATTTTCATTTCTAAGGGACATTATGATGGTTTGGTTTTGTTGTTTTGTTGTGGTTTTTTTGGTACCTGGGATCAAACTCACGACTGCACACTTGTAAGGCAGGCGCTTATGCCCTGAGCTAAATCCCCAGCCCACGTTATGTAATTTAATAAGTTGAAATCATAAATCCAGGCATTATATTTTTTCTGACGTTTGTCCTCACTAGTTTCAGCACTGAAGGGCTGGATTGCAGCGATGTGTGTATAAATTGCGTTGCTTAGGAGAGAGAAACGGAGACGATCGCTAACCCTTAGCACTATGCAGACAAATCCACCCTAAGGAATTCTAAGGCGAAGCACAAAATTGTGATAATTTTTTATGTAACTTCTTTCTTTACAGTGTAAATTCTCATTGAGATTAAATGTATGGTATTAGCTTAATATTTTATGACACTAATCAAGAGATTCAGTCACTGATTTATTACCTGAACTGTATTCACCATGTTGGGCTTCCGATTTTAATTATCTCGCAAGAACAGTTCACAGAGGCCTTCTTCGGTGACTCAAG
>PVLA01011715.1:0-50568 GCA_004027455.1 Hydrochoerus hydrochaeris
ACATTTGTTATCTCACACAATTTTTTAGTCCTCCTTATTTTTTTCTGATTTTTTAAAAATGTAAGAGCTTGGGCCAGCAATATCACTTAGCAGCACAGTGCCTGCCTGGCAAGTGTGAGGTCATGAGTTTGAGTCATGGTTTAAGAAAGAAAAGAAAAGAATCAAAAGAACCTGTAGATTTTTTTTTCATACCAGGGATTTTGTGACTCTGGGAATCAGAAGTCACAGAACCACTAAATAGCAGGAGTTTTGAGGTGGCCTTGCTGCCGTGTGAGGGTGGGCATTGGCCACCAGAGTCAGTTGCAGAAGGGGAACTCGCCACAGATCTGAGAAGTTCACACAGTGGTGAGCTCAGGTTGTGGCAGACAGGGAGGTGTTGCTCTCTGTGGTGAGAAGGCAGAAGAACTGCACATAGTTTTCTAGGGGGGTTGGGTCTAGAGGTGTGGGGTGTAAATTCAGCTGCTGACTTTCAGGAAAGACTTCAGTTTTCTGCTTGCTGTCTTACCCCATCTGCCCAGGTATATACCTCATTTTTAATATGTGCTAGCACCGGGGATGTACAAACAAAGGGGATTCTGGAGAAAGTAAGGCTCCTCACAAGCCCACAGGTTGCAAAGTTAGTCAGGGCTAGGAGTGCCTCTGGGCACACAGCAGGGAGCAAACACTAACAACTGTGGAGAGAATAAAGCCCATCATTGACTGAGCTCCACCAGCGGGAGACTCTGGTCACACTGAGGATTTACACAGCAAAACTGGATGCAAAGACTCAACAGGCACTCACTACCTTTCCCCAGGTCTGGTGGATTCTAATACTACAGGTCCTGGATATAAACTATCCACCCAAATAGCTTAGAGCAGAGGATACTTTGGCACACATCTATTTGGGCTTCTCATTTTTTATTTGTTAATCTTGCTTCACTTTGCTTTATCATTTCTTTTACTCTTTATTTTGTTTCTTTATTTTTTTTCCTTACTTTTTTTACTTTTGCCTAAATCTATTTATTTTTTTATTCTTTAATTGAATTTTGTCTCACTTTTCTTTTGCTATTCATTCTTCTTTGTTTTTCAAATTTTCTTTTTAATTTTACCTTTTCCTCAGCCCTAATTTTAATAGTTACTATGATGATTTTCTAATTTTAACTGTTTAACTTAATCTACACTTGTTAATTTCTGATCAAATATTTATAGGAATTTCTCAAAAAACTAAAAATACAAATTCCATTTGAACTGGTTTTATTTTCTCTAAGAATGTTGTATTTGAAATAAATGGAAAAAATGAAATAAATAATTTATAAATCTTTCCAAAAGATTTATAAAACTTTGGATCAAGCATGCCTATATTTATAGTATACCTATTTTGGCAGACTGTATATTCAATGGAACACTAATATGTCATAAAAAAGGAAATAAATAAATACAAATATTAAAAGAAAGCTATTTTGAACAACTTAGTAAACTTGTGCAATATTCTGTTATGAGAAATAAGCCAGTCATAGAAAGAACATCATTTAAGCTCACATGTGGAATATAAAGTGTTCAAACTCATGAAAACAAAAAATGGTAGATTCTAGAGACTATGAGTCATGAAACCAGATAAATGTTCATTAAATGACCTAAAATTTCAGTTAGGAGAAATAACTTTAAGAGATCTAATGTACATCAGGGTGAGTGTAGTTAATAGAAAAGAATGTTGTATTTGAAATAAATGGAAAAAAATGAAATAAATGGGGAAATACTTGCAAACATATAGTTAGGGTCATATATTTAGAATTTGTAAAGAAATATAGCAGAAGAAAAAATATACAATGCAATATTGTAAAAAGAACAAAATTTTGAAGGTATTTCTACTTAGTAGGCAATGAACATGCCAATGAGAACATGTGAAAGATTTTTAGCGATGGATAAATTCAGAATGAAAGGACAATGTGATACAACTTTATAACTCTGACAGTTAAGTTACATCATGTCAACTTGATTGGCTAGGGAGCCTCCCAGGGAATTGGTGAAGCGAATTTCTGGTTGTGTCTGAGGGTATCATGGAGGCATGCTTTTAGGTACTGTATATGGTCTCTCCCTCTCTCTCTCTCTCTCTCTCTCTCTCTCTCTCTCTCTCTCTCTCTCTCTCTCTCCCTCTCTCCCTCTCTCTCTCTCTCTGCCACTTTTTCTTTGCTCTGCTTCCTTGCAGAAACAAACCAAACAGTTTTACTCTACCATGCTCTCCACCATATCTCTTACCAAAAGCCTGACAAACATGAGTTAAACTCCCTTAAAATATGAATCAAAAAATGAGATTACCATTATGCTGTGAGTGTTGAGAAAGTTGATTAATATAACAGCTAATAGGAGGTTACAATTTTGATTCAATGGAGAATTAAAAATATTGGCAATATTGTAAAGCTTTAGAACCTTTGCACATTTCAAAAGTGTTTGTTTATTCTTCAGCATATTAAACATAAAATGATCTTATAACCAAGCAGTTAGTTCCATTTATGGATACATTAAAAATTAAAAACAATTTAAAGTTTGATTAACAACTAGGGTAGGTTGTAAGGAAACATTTGTTAAGTGATTTTGTCATTGTATGAATGTCATAGTGTTTGGTTACACAAATAAAATTGACTAGGACATCACTGAGCACAATACGGTTTCAGGACAGTAGTGGTGAATTTAGGGCACGTGTGCCACAGTGGGCTGCTTGTATCACTGAAAGTTCTAACAGGTACTTTAGACCATCTGTACTTTAGGACCATCACAGCACATTCAGCCTGTTATTGACTGAAGCATTATTATGTGGTATATGGCTGTACTTGAACAAGTAAATTTACATGCATATCTATTGCAGTAGTTTATCATGTTAATAAAATGGAAGTCACCCATGTGTTCAATGGATGGATGGTTAAAAAGCTTGTGGATATACACACTATAATATTACTCATCCAGAAATAAGAAGTGCAGCATGTAACCATTATCCAATAAAAGCATTCAAATGAAGGAGGAAAATTAAGAAGCAATAAGGGAAGGCAGCAAGGAAACAAATTTGAGAAATGAAGATTTTGGTACATAACTTTTGGACAACTTGTAACACTAGCTGAACTGAATCAGCATGGTGCTGAATGTTAATGGCCTACCTGAGGATTGTTGCCAAGATAAAAAGGAGAACTGGAAAAATAAGGTAGTGTTGTTGGTTCTCCTGTTGCTGTTGGCTCTGCTGGAGGAGCTTTTAGAGCTGCTTTCATCATATGAAATTAGCTATTCTCATTGTTGGTGGAGTTTGGTACCTTGTCACTAAGAACAGCTACAGTAACTTTGGAGGCCCTGTGGTCCTTACTTGAGTATTACTTCCTGGCTCTAGATGGGAAGATGATGTGCTGTTCAATCTCCAAGAGAAAAAAGGAGAGGAGGAAAAAGGCAAGATTCACAAAGAATTGTTACATTACTATGAATAAAGTATGCAATCTCGCCTTCAGAGGTAATTACTGCTTTTATTTTGAAAATCTCATCATTACTTTTTGTGCAAAAGTAGAAGAACAAAGGAAGGATTGTGAATTCACAGTATTATTCCAGTTAAAGTCCATATTAACCTCATAATCTTTACTTTAGAAATTATGTGAATGAGAGCAGTAAAGTTAGTCATACATGAAAAGGGACAGGCAGAGGTTTGATATGTAAAGAACTGATTTGACTATTTTCATCCTATATCTTCCAGACAAAATGAGAACAACAAATAAGGTGAAGAACATTAATATTCATATAATATTTTTAATATCCAGTCAGCAAGTAAGTGCTTCTATCTTGTTGAAAATCTGAAAAAAAAACCCACTAGTTAACTACACACGTTTTAAACATTATATCATATATATGAAGGAAAAAATAGTAAGTATGAAGGAATTGCTTGAGAGAAATAAATACAAAGCTATGCAATGACAGAGTTAAAAATGCTTTGAAAATATATAAAATTATATGTAATATTAGAAGAAAATCATAGCATGTAATGTGTAAATTCACAGCATTGCCCACATGCACACAATGACCATGTAGTTGGAAAGTCAGTAGTCCATCAAAGACCGGAGGCAGCTCTGTTGAAGAGTCTTCCCAGGGCCACATCCTTGTTCCTCAAGCTGTAGATGAAGGGGTTCAGCATGGGGGTCACCACAGTGTACATCACAGAGGCCAAAAAGAACTTTGATGAGAGGAATTGGTCCCAGCAGAACTGAGGTAAACCTCAAGTCCTGTTCCGTAGAACAAGGAGACCACAGAGAAATGAGACCTTCAGATGGAAAATGCTTTATATTTGTTTGCAGCAGAGGACATCCTCAATAAGGAGGATAGGATTTGAGAGTAGAAAACACCAATGACGGGACACACAAACAAGAGGATAATTGACACATAGATTAGGATGATATTAATAAAGGTATCAAAAGTGGCCACCATGATAAGCTGAGCCAGTTCACAGAAGAAATGTGGGATATCAGTGCCTGGTGAGAAAGTCAGTTGCACCATCAGAAGAATATGAAGTAAGGAGAAGCAGAGAATGATGATCCAGGACACCAGAACCAGCAAGAGAGAGCTGAAGGCTCATGATGACTGTGTATTTCAGGGGATGGCAGATGGCCACAAAGAAGTCATAAGTCATCACTGTCAGTAGGAAATCATCCATTCCCATAAAAAATAAGAAAAAATACACTTGAGCAAGGCACTCTCTGTAGATGTCTTTGTGCTGTGCCTGGATGTTCACCAGCATCTTTGTGACTGTAGTGGCAGTAAAACAGATGTCCACAAAGGACAGGTTTGAGAGGAAGAAGTACATGGGGGTGTGGAGGTGGGAGTCAGAGGTAGTAGCTAGGATGATCAACAGGTTCCCCAGCACTGTGACCAGGTACATGGAAAGGAAAAGTCCAAAGAGAAGAGGCTGCAGTTCAGGATCATCTGAGAGACCAAGAAGGAAGAAATGTGATGCATCTGTGTGATTTTCTCCTTCCATGTCACTGATTTATATTCTGGAGAAAAAAGAAACAGCAACATTCAATCAACAGATCCTGACAGATAGGCAGTCACTGTTCACAAACTCTTGGTGAATCTCTGGGTGCTACCCTCTATGGAGCCAGTGGCAGTGGTTCCTACAGCAAGTTGTAGCTCACTTCATTTTTAAATTTGTGTATAATCAATTATACATCCCACAACATAGCTGGAACTTCTTTATAGTACTGATTCCTTTGTTTCAATTTTCCCATTTGAATTTGAGGATGCATTCTAAATTTTGTGTTTGCTATCACTGTCCAGAAAAATTGAAGAATTTTATGCACTTTCTTTGATCTCCATTCTTCATTATAATACCACCACTAAAGTGCATAGAAAGATAGTTTTCAGTATGACCAAACTTTATTATATGAGTTAGCATTGATACTGATTCTACAGTTCACTGCCAATAATTTTTTTCTAAAAATGCAACTACTGCTGAAATACTGCAGCATTCAAAATTGTCTTTGTTAAGAGTAATAGTCTCAATAAATGATACTTATCAAAAGTAATCCTGTTATTAATGTTATTATTCTACTTTTCATCATAATTCTTTGATTATATATTTCTGCAGAGGTATAACCAGATTGTGTTTTCCCCAAAGATAAGATCTAACTGGAAAATGAGTGTGGATCATTAGTATGGTGCTACACAGAGGCACAAAGGATATTTCTTAATATTCTCTTGCTCCGTGACTACTCCTTGGTGGCTGGTAATGAAATGTAACTGAGACTCTGATTTTTGTTCCCTAATTTTCAAGGCTGATTATTTTCTATTAGGACTCACTTTTGTTGAAACACAGAATATAGAGCTGTGATGCAAAAATCTAAGAAAAATCAGAACAATTCCTAGATTAGAATCAAGGAGCATAAGAACATTTTGTGTGTTTGTTTGTGCATGTATTTTTGTTGCTTTGTTTTTTTGAGACTAGGCCTTGCTCTGTAGTTCAAACTGCCCTTGAACTCACTCTGTATTCCAGACTAGCTTCAAAATTTCAGCCATCCTGCCTCATCTGTTCAAGTGCTGGGACTACAAGATTGTACCACTACACCCAGCCATAACAACTATTTGATCTTTAGAAAAAAATTTAAAATCTTTCAAATGTAAATACTTCACCTCAAAATAGGAGCACAAACTGGTAGTGCTAAAGACAAAACTGAATGCATTGATGCATGCATGCATTCTTTGGTTCCTGTGATAAAATTTCCTATTCCTCAACATGAACTTCTGTTGTTGACATCTCAATGGAAATGCTTTGGGTGACTCTCATTTACAATATTCCTTTAACATATGGCTAGCATCACAGATGGGCTTCTGATCAGTACAAGCACATGGGGTTTCTCATGCCTTTTGGCTGCTACACAACTTTTCTCCTGAATGACTATAACTATGGCTTTTGTTTTCACAGAATCCCTCCCCAAGAAATTCTTTAAAGTAGAAAAAAAATATGTGGATTACATAAATAAATGGAAGAGAGAAAAACATTTTGTCAATATCAAATAAATTATATAAAAGGTGAACTTAGGTGTCTGGGCTCTGGAGTCCAGCTGTATGGTTTTACATCAGTAGCTCTACTAGTCAAAATATATATTGATGGATTTGACAAAAAACACTCCCGAATTATACAAATAACATTATCTTTTAAAATTCAGAGTTAAAATAAAGATTTGCAATGAAATTTTACCTGCTGCCTAAGTGTCAGTATTATTAATGTCTAAAAATTGCTAACTAATTCAAGACAGAAAGCATTGTTGAGCATGTTCATACAATGGTGGGTAGGAAAGTTTCACCTAAAGCAGGAAATTTTAAACTGAAACAGGAGGGATTGTTCATTGCCAATCTGAGAAGAAGAAAAAAACAACAGTCTAGGCAGTGGGAATGCAGATTGTAGTTTCTGTATCAGATTCTCGTCTCGGTATAGGAGGGAAAATATTTCATATATCTGTGGCACTGAGGATGTGACAGTTTTGGCTCAACATTGGCTTGCCAGGGACTTAGAGGACACTTGTTTCATTGTAAATTCTGAAAAAGTACATATATTTAATATATAATAAATATAAAAAATATCTAATGTAGCACAAAAATAAATCCTCAAGCTGATCCCAAGACTAAACATAAAATCAAAATTGGTTAGTAAAGTTAAATAAATTATACCCATAGATATTTTAAAAGAATAGCAAGTGACAAATATGTAATAACAATTCTTCAAATGCCAACCTAGTTAACACAAGATGCTAGTTATCACAATTCATCACAAAACAAGTCAATGAAGATAAATCTTAATTATAAATACAACAGAAAAGCATGTTTAAGTAAATTTACCAGGCATTGATTTTGCTAGCTTCCAGTGTGAAGATAATCAGAAAATAAAGAAACTACAGATATTTTTGCTGACTCAATTGACAATGGTTGTTCTCAAAACATAGGCAAGAGGAAATGTTACATAAAAACACTGGACTATTCATGATAATGTCATAAAAATACCAAAATAGTCTCTGCAATTATGATCAATCAATATTTTCCACAACATGTTACAGGATCAGTAATAAGATAAAAGGAAACTGGAGTGATTATTAAACATTAGAAACAAATATGATATTTGTATGTTATTGAGAACACTAAGAAGAAATCATAAATCTAATAACATTCAATGAATTAACGCCCTAAGAAAGTGGAATCTACCTGTGAAAGTAGAGGATGTAACATAAAAACTCTAGGAACAAAATAGACTACACTTAATACTTAGTAGGTTTTTAGTAATTTGTTAATGAATAATTGAATGAAGGTGACATAACAGGTGAGTACAATTTATAAGAAAGAGTAAATAAATGAAGACTCTCCAGAAAATAACTTTTACTGGGAAAACAGTAGAATAAAGAAAAGGAAATTGAATAGGTGAAAATGTCAGGTGTCAGTGGAAACTAAATTTCCTTCAAAAGTACAGAGATGTCACCTTTACAAGCTAAAGGCATATCCAATTTCTCAGCATCAGTATTCTAGTGGAAAAGCCTTGGTGCTCACCTTCTCTCCACTTCTTGTACCACATGCCCTCAATGGCACACACATTTCTCCAGTGGTTTTTTCTCCTCTTTGATCTGTCCCTATAATGCTCCCTTTTTTCACAGCGATTGAGATCAAATAATTCCAAGAAGGGACACAAACACAAAAATGAGTTTTCAATTTCTAGCATCTCAGGGTTTGAATTGTCAGAGCTCCTAATTAAGCAAAATGTTCTATTGTCTTACTCTTCTCCAACAAATTCAGCTCTTTTGGGCTACAAAGAAGAATGCAAAATGTAATTATTTGTTTTAAATTTTGCATCTATGTAGGCAGCATAGAATAGGATAAACGTATTTCTTCCAAGAAAATACTTTTATTTCTTAATTTGATTTTGAAGCCACAAAGCTCATTCCAAGCAATGTGCAACTTCATCAATGAAGCAGTCACAGAAAAAAATCTACTGTGGTAAATGGTATTAGAAACTTTGGAGGAGTTTTATGGGTAGTTTAGTATCCACACTGTTGTGTGTGAAGGAGACAGAACTATCATTAATATTTTTGACTCTTATTTTAATTTTTTATAACAAAGTATTTTCAGTACATAATGATGAATTTATCATGGTGAGTTGGTACATGTACACAACACATTATAATTTATGTCTCCTTCCCTCCATCTCTTTAAATAAATTAAACTGGAAAACAAATTACACACAACAGTTGTTGTAGTTTATATACGAATGTCCCCCAAAGCTTTACAAGCTCAAAGGTCAGCTTTTGAAATGTAACTTGGTTAGGGAGGCAGCACAGCTGTCTTGCTCTGATGTGGTGGGGTCTTCTTGGAAGAGGTGGGGTCACCGTGG
Source organism: Hydrochoerus hydrochaeris (assembly GCA_004027455.1). Lineage (NCBI taxonomy): Eukaryota > Metazoa > Chordata > Mammalia > Rodentia > Hydrochaeridae > Hydrochoerus > Hydrochoerus hydrochaeris. The sequence goes on from PVLA01011715.1 coordinate 8,876, forward strand.
GCAGGACTCTAAGGGTAGCTTACTTTCCAGCTTCTCCCTTAAACTCACCCTACTTTCCTCTGCTCAGGTCCTTCCACAATGCTGCTTGTGCCTTGTAGCCTTATGACTGGACGGAAGCCTCTGCAAACTGTGAGCAAAAATAAGTTTCTTCCTTATGCTGTGGATGTCAGGTATTGTGTCCCAGCAATGTGGAAAGTTACTAAGACAAGAAGAGTACAAGAAAGATAGGTCATTTGCAAATGTGAAAAGTTTCTTAGACAAGAGCACAACAAAGACAGGTCATTTGCAAATTGGAAGGGTGCCAACTTTGCTTATTTTTTTTAAATTTTATTTAAAGAGAAAAAAAGCAGAAAAAGGGTAGAAATATTACAGAATTTCAAAAAAAAATATAAACAGTAAGAACAGTAAGAAATCACTAGTTGATAAATTACACATTGTCCTTTTAGAAATAGTCAAGTTGCAAAATTAAAGCATACAAAGTGGACATTCAGGTAGTGAGACTACAAACAGATCTCTTCAACAATCTGACAAGAACTTAGAAATACAGTTATCAATCCTATACACTTAAATATATATATGCAGTTATATCTTTTATAGTAGTTCCTATTGCCTTTCTTTTTTACAATAGCAATTACACATTTTTAAAAATTTTTGTTTAAAGAGAAAAAAAGCAAAACAGAAAAAAGGGTAGTAATACAGAATTCTAAAAGAAAAAAACACTGAGAAATCCCTAGTTGATAAATTATATCTTGGATATAGTTGCTCAAGTTACTAAATTAAAGAATATATAGTGGACATTCAATCACTGTTTATTACATACAATGTAATATTTGAAATTGTTATATAATATCAAAGTGTTAAATATAGAAAATTGACATAAACATTACCTCACATAGCTTTTATTTTTGTGGAGCAAGTACTCAACATCCATGGAGGACAGTTTAACAATAGATAATGGAATCATTAACTGTAGTCATCATGCACTATCCCTTCACTTTATATCAAACTAGAATTTTGCATTCTTACTGATCATTCTGCATATATGCCACATTTCATCATGCATTCATCTGCTAATGAGTATATAGTCAGCTTCCAAGTCTTTGCTCTTATGAGTGGTCTTGCTATAATCATGTACCACCTTAATTCTATAACCTCACTCAGGAAGAGAGCAAAAAGATAAAACTGGATGAAATGAAATGTCTATTTTCAACTTTTTAAAACATTTTCATACTGATTTCCATAGTGGTGTTACTAGTTTACACATTCACCAAAATAGAGAAAGTTCCCTATTTTCCCATGTAATTTTTGGCAATCAGATTTTTTTTGATAAATGTCTATTCATTCCCATTTCCCATTTTTTTGTATCTTTTATTTTGAGATGTTTTAATTTTTCTGAGTCATTTTATATAATCTACATATTAGCATAATATCTGCAAAATGTCATTCAAAAATATTTTTCCCACAAAAACTTAGTGATACGCTCATCTATCTTACACACTTTACTGTTTGCAGTCTCATTGTTTGAATGTTCACTTTATATGCTTTAATTTTGTAACTTGAACAACTATTTCTTTTCTTTTTTTTTTTTTGGTGCTCAATGGTGGTTTAATAAACACACCTAGAACACACACAATCTCCTGATGCCAACTGACACTGATAGGTTAGCTTGGGCCCCAGACACAGTGCTCCAGTTTCCACCTTGCGTGACTCTCTGGCCTCCCGAGATGGACTCTTGGTTATTATGCTTTTGACAGATGCTGAAATACAGGCACAGAGAGGTGAATCTACTCACCACAGGTCACACAGCAAGTAAGCAGAGAGGCTCATATTTCAGCCCAAGTCCTCCCAAGTTCCTAACCTCATTTAAAGATCAGAAAACAGCTAAGCTGAAATATTTAAAAAGCAGTGTGCCTCAGAGGTTTGAAAAAAAAGGTGGGGGAGGATATAAATAAATGTGTGTACTCTGTAGTGTACTCAGAGGTTTCTCAGGAGACTGCGGCGGCCCCTGAGGAAATGACTGGGGGCCTGGGACAGGAGGAAGCAGACACTTCACATCCTTTCCCCTCTATGACTGTTTCATTCCTTTCTTTTTATTGCTTATCATGAACTGTGATTACTTGTAAAAACCTAATTCACCACTGAAATTCAAAAAAATTAAACTCTGAACTAGACAAAAGCTGGAACGTGTGGAAAACCCCACAGCCAGGTGCCTAGGTGGAGGTGCGATTACTTCTTCTGGTCTCCAGAGGCCTTACCTCCACCTTAATATCCCAGACCACCTCTTCTCCCAGCAATACACCTCCTTGCTGTGTGGCCTCAGCTTCCAGCTCTGGAAATTAAAACTGGAAACTGGCATTTATTCCACATGCGAGACCTCAGAGTCAAGATGAGAGAGAGATTCCCATCACTGGGATCAACCAACCAGTGATTTAAATGACATAAACCTCCACATCAGTCTTGCCCTTTCATTCACTGAGCAACCCTAACCCTAACCTTGTAGTCTTACACTGTAAAACTTGTGACACACACACACACAACCTTCCTAAACTATGTCTTTGAAGCAACCCTGGGTAGGGAACGACTCTAGGGTCTGCGGTATTTGTGTGGTTTCCCTGTAGTCCCTCCTTCCTCAGTTTCCGATAAGTGAGTAAGAAGTTGTGGGCCAGGTATATAGCTCTGGGGCTGGGGATATAGCTCTGAGGCACAGTGCCTGCCTGGCATCACAAAATGGCGAGTTTGATTCCCAGTACCAAAAAAATAAAAGTTCTAGCTTGGGTTTCATTTTGCTTACTGAATTACCCTAAAGTTCCCCTTACCCCATCTCTGATAAAATCATATTACTTGTACTTAAAAAAAAATTTTCTTTTTCTTCAATAGTTGGAAGTATTCCTATGTTTAAATTCAACCTTTCTTTGCCACTGCCAAACTGTTTGACTTTAATATGCAATCTGCTTAACTTCTATGTGCCTCAGTTTCCCCAAACGTAATACTATGGACACAAATCTATAATAGCATGGATCTTAGAATTGTGGGAATTTGACAGACTCTGAAACATAGCACAGTCTATGGGACAAAATAGGCAAAGTAAATACCTGCCCAGTCTTACTTTTTTGAAGAAAAGATAAGAACACTATCTTTCTACCACTGTTGTAAGAAGGAAAGGCCCCAAATTCTTCCCAAGTCTTTTCTGCCCTGATTCTCTGACCTCTGCCCTACTTCCCTGTCTTCCCAGAAGCCTAGCTCCCAGACAGGGCACACACACAACAAATATCTGTCAAACTGGAAGAAAAAGCACTATATCTTGTAATTTTCCATCTAACATCCTCTCTTCAACTGCTCCCAGGGCTGTCCCAGCCAAATCAAGCGGGAACAGCCAATCTCAGCTTCTTCCCTCTTCTGACAAGAAGGATCTGCCCCCAGGCTTTCTTCTTTTCCAGCGTCATCTCCAGCTAGGAATAGGTCCTGGATCATTTTAAAACCCAGCTATCCTTGCAAAAGGGTTCTCAGCCCTGAAACTTCTACATGACCACCTCCAAGAGAGACACAGCCTTCAAAAGGTGGGACTGACCCTCTCTGTCAGGACAGGCCACCCTCACTCCCCAGGAGGTGGAGGCAGGGTCTGGCCAAAAGTGGAGGCATGCAGGGCAGGAGGGGGCGGTGGGAGAGAGGAGTCCCCGAGGGAGAGGCCCAAGGAGGAGACCCAGACTCCAGCAAACTGTCCCGGGTCCAGGGACTGGGATGTCATTCTCCCAGGGAAGGGGTAGGCCCGTTAGTTTTGAGGGTGCCTGGTTTGTCCCCTCGCTCCAGATTTTCCGACAATATGTTTCACACCAAAACCTCCCTGATTCCTAAAAAGGAATGTCACCCTGATGTCAAAGGGCAGGAGTGCTTGCTGGGACTGTAGGGGAAAGCAGAGGTGTTAGCATCAAGGGGTTAATCCCAGCAGTCCCCAGGGGCCTCCTCCTCAGGCCGGGGCTTGGGGGCAGGAAGTCCCAGAGAGTGTGGGGGAAGGGAGATAATATGGCTTTGGACCCAAGGGAGCGATTTGGGGGATCAGGGGAAGGCTAGGGGTGGAGGACCACCCAGCACAGGCCTTTCCTCCAGGTGAGCCCAGGACGCCAAGTTAAGACAAAAATCCAGGGTTCCTTTAGGCGCCTCACCCCACCAGGATTAAATTCCTGGGAAGAGAGCAGGAACTGTGTGGTGAGCCTGGGTCCGGTCTCCAGTGGCCCCTCCTCCAATCCCTGCGCTCCAGAAGGCTGGAAGAGGGGTTGTTAGACCGAGGGGTGCCGAAGGGGGCGCCGTGGGGAAGGCAGCCGGCTCGCCTCCGAGCTCCTGGCCCGCCCCCCACACCAGCTGTCTCCACAGGTGAGTCAGGAAGACCAAGGCCCCCTCCCCCAGCTGCCGCGCCCCCTCCCTCCCCAGGCCTCAGGTCGGGGAGAGCAGCCGCCCTTCCGGCCTGGGCCGGCGAGCCGCCCTGGGCTCCAGAGGCTAGTTCGTCCTAGGCATGGCCTGGGTTGGGCAGATCGTGGGTGCAGAGCAAGAGGAGAGATAAGTCCTGACCAAACCCCGGATCTGCTTCTATAACCTCAATATTGGGGACTCAGTGACCCCAAAATGCAGGAGACAAAGAAGTATCCTCTACGTTAAGGAGCGCGGTTCCCCTCCCCTCGGGGGATCTTTCCAAGGCCAAAGAAACTGGAAACCCTTGCCAATTGGTCTGTGTCTCAGCCTCTCTTCCAAGTCTCGGGGTCTCCCAAATTGCCTCCCCCAATCCTTCCAGGACCTCGACTTGAGGTGTGGAGAAATCTGAGCCCTGCTTAGATCCCTGCATCCCCGCGGGGAGCATCTGCCAACCCGTAAGTCCTCTGAGAAAGTCTTCAAAATTCGGGAGTCCTCAGAGCGCCCCCAAATCCGAGCGCTCTCGGAGAATCTCGCCGGCACCGCCCTGAGCCCTGACGGTCACGGGCAGGCTAAAGAGTTAAAGAGTTCGTCCAAAGGGGTGAAGCCCAGAGCCGAGCCCACCCTTAAACGCGTTCCCCAAATTCCAGCACCGAGAGAGGAGGGAGGGGACGAAGGGGGGCGCGCACGGTTCCTCCCCGTGCGGGGCTCCCCTCATGGCTGCGCGGAGGCCGTTCAGACCCGGCAGTGCTCCTGGGGCGCCCCTGGCTCGCGGTTTAGGGGTGCGCGGCTGCCCTGCATCTGCTCAGTCTCCCCTAGGGTCCTACCCCATAGAGTCCAGCTTCCTGGGGTAAACGTGGTCCAGACCGGGGCGGGTCCTTGGGCGCTTCTCTCTGAGAGTCTGCTGGGGGGGGGTGTCCCTGCGACAGAAAGGGGGTGCGATGTCCCCTCCGCAGCGCGCCCCATCAGCTGACAGCGGCTACAATATTACTCCACAACTATTTCTAAGATGACAGTATGTAATTTATCAACTAGTGATTTCTCAGTGTTTATTTATTTTGGAATTCTGTATTGTTGCTATCCTTTTTTTTTTGTCTTTAAATAAAATTTTAAAAAAAGAAAAAATTTTCCCCAATATGTAGGATGTCTCTTCAGCATGTTTTTGTTCCTTTTGTGTGCAAATTTTTTTTAAATTTGTTTTATTTCATTTGTATTTGATTTTCTGTTACAAACTGCTAGTCCATACTTAAGTCTTCAAGAGTTTTACAGATTTCATATACCAAAAAGTTGAATGTTTCTGTTTTATACTTAGGTCTTTGATCCAATTTTATTTTATACACACTGAGAAATTAGGTATAATATTCCACATGTGGCTTAGCAATTTACCCTGCACGTTTTCTTAAATAAACTTTTTCCACGTGCATGATTTGGGCCTTTTTCTCAAACACTGGACAGCTGAATGTGCTGAAGGTTTTTCTGTATACTTTATTTCTCTGATTCTCTTGATCTGTTTATGTATCCATCCAACACTGTTTTCATCACTTCACCTATGTAATAAAACTTGAAGTCTGAGATGGTGATGCCTCTTGCTTTGCTTTTGTTGTTTAAGGTTTTTGTTTGGGCCATTTGGAATCTCTTCACAGTCCATGTGTGGTTTTTTGATTTTTTTTTTTCTAGTTCTGAGGAATTTCAGTTTAGGTAAAAAACTGATCTTTCATGTCTATTAAATCTTTTTATAATAATTGGTACCATTTATGTATATGTGATGATCACATGCATCATAGGAAATTTATACCTGTACATGTTATAACTTCATTGTTTTCTTTCCATTCCCCTTTTATTCCTTCAATCACTTTACCCCTCACAATTTATAAAAGCTTTGTTTGCATTTTTTCTCTTCAGTTTTCTCTTTCTTCCTTTCTCCATTGTTCCTCTATTGTTCCATTTCATATATGAATATTTTCTTCTATTTCACAATATCTAGTACACATTTTGGTCCTTATTTACACTTTTGGTTTCTAACACTACAGAAATAATGCAATATATGAACATGTCTAATTTATTTCAATTAACAGAATGGACTCTAGAAATGTCTCAAGCTTATCTTTCTTTATAGCAGAGTAAGTACTCCATTGTATATATCAAAATGTGTTTTCTTTATCAATTCCCCAGTTGATGAACATTCAGGCTGTTTCCAAAATTTACCTATTACAAACTGTTCTACCATAAACTTGGGTGTGCATATATTGCTGTGGTATGATGCTTCTACTTCTTTGGGGAATATACCCATAAGGGGAATAATTGGGTGAAATGGGACCTGTAGTACTAGTCCTAGATTTTGAGAAATCTCCACACTGCTTTCCACAGTTGTTGCACCAGTCTACATTCCCACCAAGAGTGGAAAAGTGTCCCTTTTTTTCCTATAGCCTCAGCAGCATTTATTATTGGTTAATTTGTTAATAATAGCCATTCTTTCTGGAGTGAGATGGAATCTCAGAGTTATCATAATTTGCATTTTGCAAATGATCAATGGTGTTGAGTATTTTTTCATATATTTATTTTCTATTTTTATTTCCCCATCTAAGAAATGTCTATTCATTTTAGATGACCAATTTGGGACTGGGTCTTTAAGTTTGAAGTGTCTGCTTTTTTTAGTTATTTATATATTGTAGATGGTAATCATTTATCTGAGGAACATCTGGCAGAAATTTTTTCCTGCACTATTAGTTGTTTATTCACACCATTTGTGTTTGTCTTGCTGTGAAAAAGTTTTAGTAAGATGAGATTGCAGTAGATGATTCTTTGTGATAATTCCCATGTGATTGGGGTATTGTTAATAAAATCTTTGCCTATGACTATCTCTTCAAGAGTTCTACCTGTTCCCTTTTCCAGTAGATTTAGTACTTCTGTTTTATTTAGATATTTGATCTATTTAGATTTTAGTTTACTGCATGCTGAAAGATATGGTTCTAATTTTAATCTTAGGCATGTACATTGCCATTTTTCCAGAAATATTTATTGAAGACTATTTTTTTCTTCCAGTGAAAATATTTGACCCCTTTGTCAAAGATAAGGTGGCTCAGTATGTCTGGATTTGTTTCTGCATCTCCCAATTGGTTCCACTGATCTTGAGGTATGTCTTTTTGCCAATACATGCTGTTTTTATTACAGTAGCCTTATAGTATAATTTCAATTAAGGGATTGAGATGCCACTGTCTTGCATTTGTTGCCCCAAATTCCTGTTGTTGTTCTAGGTCTCTTCTGGATCCAAGAATGAATTTTAGCATTGCTTTTTCTAACTCTGTGAAATAAGCTGTTGGAGTTTTTATCAGGATTGCATTGAATTTGTGTAACAGTTGTGGAAGTATGGCCATTTTCATTGTATCATTTCATTTCCCACCCAAAATCAAGGGGTAATTTTCCATTTTCTAATATGCTCCTCAATCTGCTTTTTTAAAGTAGCATAGTTTTCAATGTAAAAGTCTTTTACTAATTAGACTGATTCTTAGGTATTTCATTTTTATGCTATTACAAAAGTTGTTGTCTTCCTAATTTCTCTCTCAATGGCTTTGTAATTCATGCACAGGAAAAATATTGATTTTTGAGTGTTGTCTTTGCATTAAGCTACACAGCTGAACTTGGTTATTAAATCTAGAACACTTTAGTGGAGTATGTGGGGTCATCTATCTAGGGTATCCTTGTCATCCTTGAATAATGGTAATTTAAATTCTTCCTTTCTTATCCTTATTACAGTTATTCCTTTCTCTCCTCTAATTGCTGTGGCTAATGTTTTCAGAATTATTTTTAACAATAATGTTCACTTTGGACATCTTCATTGTGTTTCTGAAATAGCTGGGCCTCTTATGCTGAGTTCCCATTGAGTGGAGTATTGTTTCCCATCTTTTGATATTCAGTCTATGAATTTGTTTTTGAGCTAAATATCTTTCTTGTATGCAGCATATTGTTGGGTATTTCTTCTTATCCATTATGTATATTTATTTTGATCAATAAATTGAGACCATTAACATGATAGTTATAACTGATATGCATTTATTTATCCTCATCATGTTATTTTCCTGTTGTTGGCTCCCTTTTCTTCCAATGTTTACTTCTTTGCCTTGCCTGGTGGATTCACTCTATTGAAGTTCATGGAGTTGTAGTCCTTGTTATCTCTTTCTACAATGTCCTTCAGAGCATTTTCAAGTGCACATTTGATGTTCATGAATATTCTCAGGTGTTACTTATCTTATTTCTCCATCTTTTTTTGTTTTTGTTTTTTGAGACAGGATATCATGATGTAGGTGAAACTCACTAGGTAGTCCAGCTTGTCTTTGAACTCACACTGATCCTCTTGCCTCAGTCTTCCACATACAGGAATTACAAGTATAAACAATGACACTTGTCCTTCTGCATCAATTTTAAAAAATAGTTTTGTAAGGTACGTCAGTCTGGGTTGGAGATCATTTTGTTTCAGGGCTTGAAATACTTCACTCTAAGCTTTTCTTACCTAAAAGATTTTGTTGAAATGTCCCGTTACTCTGCTGTGCTTAAATTTATATCTGATTTGTTTTCTTCTAATAGCTTTAACATTTATTCTTGTGTTGAATTTCTGGAATTTTGACTATTACATGGCTTGCTGTGGGTTTTTTTTTAATCATGGCTAATTGGAGTTCTAAATGTCTCATTTAACAAGGTATATCTCTTGCAACATATAGATGGATCTTGTTTTTTAGATTTCATTGTAGGTAAAGTTAGGGGACAGGCAGGGTAAGTTAAAGGATCTCAGTAAAGTTTCTATCAAATAAACAGTTAAACACCAAAGAGAGAGAGAGAGAGAGAGAGAGAGAGAGAGAGAGAGAGAGAGATATCCAGAGATCACAACTAAGAAAAACAAAACAGAAAGGATGAGGTCACCAGGCCTGGCTCTCTTCAGCTGCCAATGCCCAAATTCCCTCCTCCCTCCACCTTCAATTAAGCCCAAAAGGCAAAAAGTGGGAAAGTGAGGGAAGTTATGCTAAAGCACAAAACAAAACAAAAAATCCCTTGGTATATAAAATATACGTGAGCACCTAGATACTCACACACCTCTGTGTAAGCACGTATATCTTGTGTTATCCTCTTACCATGTTAGTACAGTACAATGCAAACACATCTCTTCCTTTTAACCCTGCTTTGAATTTAAGGCTGCTGCACATCTCTCAGGAGAAGCCCAGGTCAGCACAAGGGAGCCACAACAATGCTTGTCTGAGAATATGTGCATGGGAATGGATGGGGCCCTGGCCAAATCAGGGATCTACAGCCAGAACAGCCAATCAAGGGGTAGCAGCTCTCAAGGATGGAGACCCTTTCATACCATCTGATAAAGGAGCCAAAGAACAAAAAGCCCCAAGTGCCAGGTGTGTGCTTCCTGCCTCACTGCAAGGTAGCTGTCTGTCTCCTTTCCCTTCCCTTTCCAATAAAGTAAGTTTGTTCTCCTAAAACTTGTATCTCTACTTATTTCACAGGTATAAAGTATAAGCTGTAGCTGTGATCCACCCTCATCAGACATGAAAAAGTCAGGCTCCCAAGCAGCAGGTGCTGCCCTGTGGATACTGGATGTCTTGTTGGCCTCTCCCCTGACTGGTGGCTACTGTTTCTTCCCACCTTTAAGGAAGTGGAGTCTCATCCTCCTTGCTCATGGATGCTGGAGTCTTTGGGGACAACACTGAGGAATAAGCAGATCCTTGGTGTGAGGCCTCTGGCCCACTCAATGGGTCACTCTAAGGACACCATTTGCTCAAGGTGGGTTCCTAGCAGTGTGGCATTGTATTCCCTGAGGACTACATCCTCTTTGACTTATAAACGTAAAAGTAGAACAAATTTTACAATTTGAATACTTTATGGTTTGAACAGAACCCCCCTTCACTGCATACAATGTCCTTTAGGCCTAGCACCAGGCTTATATCTCAGAGAGCTTCCAAAGATGAGGAACACAGTTTGGCCTTTGAGGATGTGCTCTATATTCTCAAAGAATTTCTCCCTTTCTAATTCTCAATAAAAAAATGTAGGGAAAAGGTATGAGAGTGAATTTATAAGGAAGTGGGATATTGGCGCAAGGAACATTAACCTAGACCTTGTTGACATCTTTAAAGAACCCACTAAGTAAATATTTTGGATGCGATATATAGGATTTTTTTTTCTGGTACTGATAATCAAAGTCATGACCTTGCACTTGCCCAGTATTCACTTTGCCCCTGAGCTAAATCTCTGGCTGATGTAACAGTTTAAGGACATAAAATGTGACAAGTTTATTTGTACTGAAATATGAATCAGAAGATATTCACTCTTAATGCTATGCAGAAGCCTGATTCCTTTGATGAGGGAATTCAAAAGGTCAGGGAGGTGGCAATGGTGGAATGGATTTGCCACATAAATACTACTCTACATAGAGATGGTCTACAAAATGATACCTTGACTAATACCTTGAAGAAGAGATTCTGAAGCCTGGGACATAGCTCAGTGTCACAGTACCTGCCTGGCAAGCATGAGGTCATGAATTTGACCACAGGTACAGAAAAAAAGAAGAGATTTTGAGGGGAGCAACAGCACCCTTGATAAGTTTCATCACTACTCTTATCTGTATGTCTGACCTTTTGGTGGTGGTTCCAGTTACTCAATTGGGAAGCTAAAATATAACAAGTATAATTGAATCTGAAAGGACTCTGGCCTTTCTCAACTGCTAAAATCATGATGGCTTTGTTTGCAATAATTAAAAAAAATAATTGGAGAATTATCTGGTGTACACAATATACACAGAAAAAAATTAAGGACAAATGAATCAAATTGTACCTCAATTTGTAACATGTGAATCATAGCATGTGAACCCACTAATTCCCAGACTTAAACCAGCTTACACACCTGGAACCCTTGAACAAAACAGAGACTGGGCCCTTCAATAAGGGACCCTGGTGCAAAAACTATGTTACTGTTAACATTTCCATCCTTTCACAAAGGACCTGTGCATTTCTTCCATGTAACTGTGTCCTGGGTGTAAGGAAATAATCAAACATTTCAGGGAATACTTGACACTGCTGCTAAACTAATGTTGATTACAGATGATACAAAAAAAAATTGTGGTCCCAAGTAACAGTAGGTCCTGCCTTAATCAGTTTTCTCTGTTCTGGGACAGATACCTACACATGTGGATGAGAGGAGAGATTTACTTTGGTTCCCAGGGGCCTGGTTCTCAGACAGACATGGTATGGCAGAGAGCACAGTGGCATCCAGGAAGCAGGGATAGGAGAAACACAACAGAGAAGAAGATTGATCCTTCTGGGTCCAGTACCCAGACCACCTCTAACCAGATCCTCTAACCAGATCTCCTGAAGCACCCCTTAATCCAGCCACACCCACAAACTTGCCTCTAAGTGTGTAAGGCTTTGGGGGTCATTCTCAATCTAATCTAAATCACTCCTCCCTGGCTTCCAGAGAACTGATGTGCATCTCTGTGCAAAATGCATTTACTGCAGAGGATTATATACAATTAAGATATATGCAAAACACTATGGAATATAATTACATAAAAATATGTGTTAGGAAGGTACCTGTGATACAGAGACTGAGAAAGGAAGGCATAATACAAATACAGAAGATCTTGTTGAGCATAGCAGTAACCCAGTTCACTGAAATATTGAGGATGTTTAGTAAAAAATAAATAATCTTATAGTTTGTTACTTTAACCCACAATTTCAAACATGATTAAACTTTTCATTCAGATTGATTTGGAATGTTTTTCTAGATTTTCCTTTATAAAAATACAGAATGTCTGCTAAATTTACATATTATCACCAGTCTCTTTCTTACATGTCTAAACAAAGTAAAACTCCTATATTTAAACAAATTCTAAAAAGACAATTTTCTGGCCAGTTATGTGGTCACATGCTTATAATTTCAGCACTGGGGAGGCTGAGGCAAAAAGATCACCATGAATGTAAGGCCAGCCTAGGTACATGGTGAATCAAATCCAGCCTGAACTATGTAAGGAGACTGGTCTCAGAAAAACAAATAAAAGATATAAATTTCTGCACTCTGTGGAAACATGACATATTTTGTTTTTAAATTTTATTTTATTTTTTTGTCTTTTTGAGACAGGGTCTTGCTGTGAAGTTCATGCTGGCTTTGGGCTCACTCTGCAGCCCTGGCTGGTCTTGAGTCTCAAACTTGCAGTGATCTTTCTGCGTCAGCCTCCCAAGTATAGGAGTGCACCACCATGCCTGGCTATAACTTGTGTTTTGAAGAAGTCAAATATATAAGCTGATATGAAGGATTTGCTGACAGCATTCCTTATGGTTTCACTCTCAATTTTGTACTTCATTCACAAAACAGAATTTCAAAAATATATTTAGCCAGTCAGGGTTTATAAATATTTAATGATGTAACTTTGATATCTCTCTGGGAGATAAATAGAGAGCCTTGCATGTGCTACTTGAGTGCTTTACCACTGACCCCCAGAGCTTTTTTATCTGTTACCCAGGCTGACTTCAAACATTAATCTACTTGCCTTGGTCTCCCATCCCTGGGATGATAGGCATGCACAGACACATCCCAGCTTCCTTTACCCTTTCTTAAAGTCAACTTTTAATTACCAAATTTAATTCAAAGTTTTACATGCAGAGCACATTAATCCAAAGATGAGAAATCCCAAATGCTTTAAAATCCAAAACTTTTTGAGCCCCTTTAGCCTCAAATGGAAAATTTTACACTATATCTTCCACAAAACAGAATTTCAGAAATATATTTAGCCAATCAGGGTTTATAAATATTTAACAATGTAACTTTGCTATCTCTCTAGGAGTTAAATAGAGAGCCTTGCATGTGCTACTTGAGTGCATTCAGAATATTGTATAAAAATACTTTGGGCTACACACACAAGGTACATAAAATGCAAATAAGTTCTGTGTTAGACTTTAATCCATTCCACAGTGTGGCTCTTGGGGTTCTTGGGGTTAAGGACTGTGAGAGGATGAGAAAAATAAAGAAAAGACAAAGCTGGGTCAGGTGGAGTCCTCATCCTTCTGATGGGAGGGAAGGTACTGCTCAACCAATGCAGCATGTTCATTTATATTCTGGCAAGGATGATGTCAATTTCAGCCCCTCTGCCCAGCAATCCATTGGTTTGATTGTCCAGGGACTTGGTGTTTTTCTGTGATGTGCAACTTCTTCACATGCCTGACCCAGGCACTCTTTGTTTTGTGGTAGGATCACCTCTGGTTCATGCCCTAGGTCAATTTCCAGCTTCCATGGCTCCCCAAACCCAAGATATCTTATTATGGATTGTCAAGGTTTCCAAAAGCTGAGATAATTTGCCACACTTCTGCTACTATGCATTTCAAATAAAGAGTAGGCAACCTGTACAACTTTCAAACTGTTTTATTTTGAAAGATTTGAGTATGGATTTTTAGGTCAAAATTCATGTATCTTTAAACAGATTTTGCTCTTCTCTTTAAAATAGCCTTAAGGTACAATTTTACAAACTTTCCTAGTTTTCCCAAAGACTTATGTTATTGGGATTCTTATAATATGAAACAATTTCTTGAGCTTAATGTTAATTAAGAGAGACCTATAAATATTTCAGTATTCACTTTTTAGTTGCTAATAGCTTGCTTTTAACTTTTATAGCACATCAGCTGAAGAATTTGATAAGGCAACATTATGTATTATGTTCAAATTAACTCAAAAAATACCAGGCACTTTCCATGTATATCAAACAGTGCAGCCCAAGCCTTGGAACCCTACTTTTTTTTTTAATTAGGAACCAAACATACAGCACCCTCAATCCTTGCAGTTCCCATAGAGTTCTATGGTTGGCTTGGGTTGGCTTGCATGGCCTGGGAGGCCTTAACTTTTGCCCAGGTGTCCTCTGTTCCTGACTCCATCTCTTCTTATTACCAGGATCAGATGGAGAATTTATTGGTCATGGAGAGACAGTGGCACAGGCCATACCAAGCCCTTTGTCATATCTTGAGGAGGTAAATTTTTGTGTAGGTTCATAAAAAATTCCCACATCAATGAAAGAATTAGAGATATAAGTTCAAAAGGAGAAACAAAATTCCTTTACTGGAAAGAGAAGTAAGGAGCTTAGTTATTGTGGTAAGGTAGGGAGTCTCATGCCAGTACTTAGGGGTCTTTATTCTCAGCCCCTCTCATTCCATGCCACCAAAGAACTATTCTCCTTAAGGCTGTTATGCCTAGATCCACTGCTCTGGCCTGAGACTGCTGGTTTGGCAACTGCCCCTTCCACTGTCTGTGTGCACATTCTTGGATGAGCTCTTCTGTGGTCTCTTCGTGTTGTCTAGGTGCTCCTCTTGTGAGATGTGTAGCAGAGTTACACTCAAGGGTGGATTAATAAAAAGGATGCCTGAGCATTTTCATGTATTAATATGATAAGAGAATAATAAAATACATATGCAGTCAGATGTAGGTGTCTGATTGCCAGGATGTCAGTATATATTTTATACATAAATGAGTTTTCTGCAGTAGACACCTCCTGCCCCATCTTGTTTCCTTTATGTTTAATTAGAGATGGAGGAAGGAGGGAACTGAGCCTCACCAGCTCTGTTTTTCTTAGCTACTCTTCCTCTAGCAAGGATTCAACTCATTATTTGCCAGAAACCTCTCTGAAGCCTTTTAACTTTCCTTGCTTGTCCCCCACCTTTCCTACGCCTTCAGCCATTTCCCTGCACCAGCACTCTCTGCTCTTGAAGTGTGAATGAAAGTTTGATGTGGGAGGTTCTTTCTGGTCTTGCCAGTTTGGTGAATTTTTTGCTACTTGGAATTTGGGGATTTTTCTGCTGTTAGTTCACTGAATAGATTTTTGTATCTTTAGTCTTTAAGATCTTTTATTATTTAAAAAAACTCATAAATTTTATCTCTTAATGGTGCCCTGAAGTATCTCATGTTTTCTTTCTTTCTTTCTTTCTTTCTTTCTTTCTTTCTTTCTTTCTTTCTTTCTTTCTTTCTTTCTTTCTTTCTTCTTTTTTCTTTCTTTCTTTCATACTATTTTGATCTGGTGATCCATCTACCCTATCCTCTGGCCCTGAAAATTTGTCTTCTGTCACATCTAGTCCATTGGTAAGTTTTTGTATTGAGTTTCTATTTAACTTGATTTACATTTCCAACTGTTCTGTTTGGTTTATTTTCAAAATATATTTTTATGGAATGTATCATTATTAGCCTCCATTGTCATTAGTATTTTGAGGATTCTGCTTTTTTTTTTTTTTTTGTACTGAGGGTCAAACTCAGTATGGTTGATCTTGCCAGATAAGCACTTATGCTGCAGAGCTAAATCTTTGTTTGCTTTTTAAGACAATGTCTCACTATCTAGTCCAAGTTGACCTTTCACTCACTACTAACCTTCTGCATCAACCTCCAAGAAATGGATTTGCAGGTTACAGTCACCACACCTGCCTTTATTATCTCTTTTAATTTATTTGGTTGGTTCTCTGTATTTTTGGGGGATTTAGTGGCCCCTTAATAGTGTCTTTTGAATTCCTTATTCCACATTCCATCTACTTCCAATCTTTGGAGCTGATTGTTAGTGCATTTTGAACCTTGGGAGGTGTTGCATTGCATCATACTTTTCATTTTTCTGAAACCTCTGTGCTGAGATTTGTGCCTCTGTTGGCTTGGGTGTCCCTTCAGCCTTTGTGTGACATTCATTAGGAATGACCTTCTGTTGATGGTTTCCCTGCAAAGTCAGATGTTCTCAGGTGTTAAAAGTTTCTGAAATGTGCTGTGGAATAGTTTCTTTTCCTTTTTTCTCTTCAGTGTATTTTCACTCCATACACACTCTATCCAGTCTAAGGCTTTCACTCTCTGCAGGTAATAAGAGAAGGGTGTTCTTCTGGGGATCCAGCTATCGAGTCTAGACAGCAGAGTACATGGGTTTGGCCCCTGTGTCTGCTCCTCTAGCATCTGCAGTGACACACATCTGGAAAGTCTGTGGTGTGACACTGCTAAGGCCCCTCACAGGTGTGGATCCGGGGTGTTTCTCTCTCTCTGCCATCACCATGGAGGTTGATGCCTGCATCCTCTCTTCTGCACACTGCATACCTGCTTTGGGCCGAGGCCTTGGTAAGACCTTTTCATCTTTTATTCTGTGAGTAAAATTGTTCACCAAGTATAACTGGGCTTGCCTTGAGGTGGATCTGGGTCCACTGCCTCTCACCTCTAGAGGGAGTGTGACTCATTGTCAGGGTGCCTGCACACAGTACTTGAACAGTCACACCTGGTCTGCCATACCACATAAAAAAAATGGTAATAAAGGACAAAGATGCCAGAAATGGTGTTGGGGTCTGCAGTCGCAAACGCCCAAGTGGCAAAGGGAGGTGGACTCGAGATCAAGGTCAGTCTGGGCAATGATGAGCACAGCCTCACACCATGCAGAAAACCTGCAGAAGACAAACTAGGGATGCAGTGCAGTTGTCCAGCACTGCATACAATCACACGCATGCACTCTGCACTTACACATGCCAAACAAAAGTAAATGCAAGTACTAAATACAATGAATTTTTTTTTTAATTATGAGACAAGGAAGGAAAATTTAGCTCAGTGGCATAAATGCCTGCCTGACAAGCATGAGGTCATGAGTTCAAAACCTCATACCAAAAAAAAATATGATGACAAAACAAAAAATCGACTGTTAGATACAGAAAAAAAGATAGTTGGGACATAAAATATGAAATAAGAAGAAAATAATGCTTACAAAAGAGAATACAAGTATATATGAAATAATCAGGAAATACAAAAAATTCTTTATGGAAAACAAAAAATTATCTCTCCTGATGGAGGTAGTCAAACATGTCAACAAGAATGGCCAGTCACCACTGTGCCAATCTCTACTTCTCTCCATATCTTCCTAGGGGCATGCATTCTTTAGGGAGAGCAAAACTAGAGGTAATTCTTCTCCTACTTCTTTTGGACTGCTTGCTTGGCCACCATGGGGCTGTTCAGGGACTGAGGATAATGAGATGTGGCAGACACTGACACTTTGTTCTGTGTGTGGTCCTGCAAAGCATGACTCTATAGGTACACAGCACTCTGTACCCATCTTAAAGAAGGTAAGGCTTGGAGAGGGTAAGGGAGTTTCCCACAGCTACTCAGAGACCAAGTGAGTGAGCCTCAGTGAGACCCAGCCTCTGCATTTCCAGACCCTAAGTTCTTCCCATAATTTGGCACTATTCATTCATGCCTCACCCATTCTTCAAGACCAGCCTGGACCGCACAGGGAGTTCAAGGCCAGCCTGAACTACACAGTGAGACCCTGCCTCAACATACAAACAAACAAACAATACCTAAATAAATATCTGGGCATGGTGGTGTGCTGGAGACCACTATGAAGTGGCTCTGAGTAGATTTAAAATTAACTGATTGGTTTTCTACATTTATCTATGCATCTGTCCTAGGCCTATACTCCTTGCCTGATGATGGGAGCTGATTCATAATAAGTGAACCTCTACGAATCACTGGTCCTTGCTGAGGCCTATGTGGCCTGTGAAGCCAGAGATACCTCAAAAGGCATGACAAGGCCATAGCTTTGTATAGTGGGCTCAAATATCGATTAAGTAATTAGAGACAGCAACTGCGGGAATTACTTCTACAGTCTCATTCTTACTATGGCATCCAGAAAATAAGACGGTTCTCCTAAGTTGACATGATTTATTACTTGGAGACACGCTTGAAGTGACTCCCAAGGTCTTGCTTTTTGCCTGTCCTTTCCTCAGTTTCCCCACTCATTGTATTGGATCTAATAAAAATGGGTGGTCCAGCAAAGTCTTTGTCTTAGCCCTCAGTCTCAAACTCAGCTAAAGGGTTTTGATCTTTCTGGAGCCCTAATATCATACCACTCATCTCATTTTACTGAAGCCTTGGCTGTATACTCGTTTGGGAGATTGAGGATCTAGTTCAGGACCCAATACTACATCTGTAGTTCCAGAACTTAAGCAGCTGAGGCAGGAGGATTGCTGTGAGTTTGAGGCCAGCCTGGGTTACATAGCTCAAGGCCAGCCTGAACTACAGAGCAAAACCCTGTCTCAAAAAGACAGAATGAAGTAAAGAAAGTAATAAACTCTTCTTTCTCAATTCTTATGTTTGTAGCCATATGATACTAGCAGAAACCTTTAATAAAGCATTAAATGCAAATAAAGATGGTAGCCATTTTAGTCTGTGCTACTGTAACAAAGTGTCTGAGCTGGGTGATTTATACAAAACAGAGTTTTACTGCTCAGAGTCTGAAGGCCCCTAGGATCAATGGCCTGGCAGGTTCCAGTCCTCTACTTCCCACATGCTGCCTTTTTGCTACACACTGTAGGAGGAGGAAGGACGTGTGTTAACACTGCAGAAAGAGTGGAAGGGTGGCAAACTCACTCCCCCAAACTATTGCATGAACACCGTCATCTGAACCATGAGGCCTCTGCCTCTTCAAGACCTCACCTATTAACACTATTGCATTGGCAAATCAGCTCCAGGATAGGAATCTGGGGGACACATTCCAATCTAACCTGTCATCATTCATGCCTTTCCCCTGCATTGTATGGAATTTATGTATGACATCACATTAGTAATAAGTAATAATGAGCTTCTGGGGAAAATTTTTAAACATATATATAACACATATTGATCATCTTAAATTCAGCTACCCGCACCATTCTTTTCACCTTCCTTTCATCCAATTTTCCTACCCTAGAAGACTACCTTTTAGTTTCCTTTCCTTTCTCCATTTTACTGTATTTATTTGTGGACTTCTTTGTTCATACAGGAGAAGGCACAACTGCATGGAATTTATTCACAGCTCCTCCACTGAGTTAATCATTTATTTGGTTTTGAGTTTTTCAGCCAAAACTTCTGGCTGAATGTGCCTGAAGTTACCTCTGCACCCTACATTCAGTCCCACTGATTTGGTGTGTCCTGTTTTGTACCAGTTCCATGCTATTTTAAATCACTGTGGCTCTGTAATATAACTTGAAATCTTGGATTGTGCTGTCTCCTGCTTTGAGGTTGCTGCCCAGGAGTATTTTAACTCCACTAGGTCTCTTCTGTTTCCATTGACTCATAAGATGGTTTCACTAGTTCCATGAGGGATGCAGTGTGACTGTGACTGTGTTGTCTACATATCAGTTTTGGTAATATTTCCAATTCAGCAAAATTAATTCTGCCTGTCCAGAACAAGAGATACCCATCCTTTTTATGATATTCTCTTTAATTCTTTTTCATAGTATTGGGGTTTTGATTATAGAGCCCTTTTATTTCCTTTTATAGATTAAGTAACTGTTAAATTTTTCTTGAACTTATTGTCAGTGGTATTTTTTCTTAATTTATTTTCTAGCGAATTCATTTTTTGTGTACAATAATGCTATTGACATTTGTGTTTTAATTTTTCAGATAATTTAAATAGATTTCCTCACATGAATCATTCTTGCATTCCTGAAATATGCTGCTGTTTAACTTTTGTTTCCCAGTGTCATTTTGCTCTATTTATCAACTTCTTTTAGGATTTCAAATTTAATGGAGTGCAGTTTTCCAAAGTAATATAATTTTTAAGTTTTGTGTATTTCAACAATTTTTTTCCTTATATTTTCCTATTATTTGGTGTATGTGTTTAATTAGGGACTGTGATGTAAAGTATTATAACTTTTAGACATATCCTGCATTTTTGATAATATTAATATTTTGACATGGCAGTCATTTAGAAATGAGTAGCACATCCAGGCTGATTGGATATTTCATCTGTAAAATTAATTTATAGTTTTACAGCACAGTGATAACTATGTTTGTATGAACTTGACATCATAGAATTTATTAAACTTTTTTTCATAATATTTTGTTCCGTATACCTGAAAATGTGTCTTATAGGAGACTGTAGAGTATCACAGCTTTAATCTGCAATTCTCTGATGATCTGTTTGGGAAGCATCTTTTGCTCTTTTGCCTGAAGAGGCTACTCATCAGATACCTCAGCTTATTTATTTATTCCAGACATGGGCATTCTGATACAGAATAACATCTCCTGCTGTTTGTTATTTTTCAGACTTTGAAATGGGGGCTTACCAATTTTCTCAGGTGGGACTTGAACTTATGATCCTTCTGTAGTTTCCTCTCTGAGTACTAGGATAACAGGTTTGTGTGGTTATGCTGAGCTAACTATTTTGACATTTTTTGTGTCCTCCCGCTCTTACCTTATTCTCACTGTTCTTTGCAAAGACTTTATTTGCTTTTTTAAAAGTTAGTATTTGATATAGACATTTTATTCTATCCCTTTTGCTTTGTTCTAGTACTGTTCCACTTATGTTACTGTCACTGTCAGATTTCACAGAACTATTTCATAGTGAATTACAAACCATATTATCCCCGTACCTGTTCATACCAAAGTCCCGAAACAACCATTTTGCCAAAAGTCCTTTCTTCACTGGTGGTTTTGCTTTTTTGTTTCAGGTTTTTAGTTTCTATTTAAAAGTAATGAATCAGTTGTTCTGTGGGATAATAATTTTGAAAAAGTATCTAATAAACAAAAAATCATAAGATTCAACAGAAATGGTTCTTGATCCTGCATTTTACATGAAAACTGGGAGCACTCTGGTATTGATGAGAGGAACAAAAGCTATGAGAAACATCTGAGGTAAGTGCCCTTCACAGATGGAAAAATACCACCACAAAAGGGAATTTAAAGTGTCTTGAGATTTTAAGAAATGTGTTTACATAAGCCCATGTCAAAACTTGTCATTTCACAAAGAATTTTTTTCTGTAAACTTCTTTCCTACAAATGAGACTGAGTACATTTTTTACACATACTTCAGTTGTAAACAGTGATTAAAAAATTCCCATAAGTCAAAATTTGGTGAGACTATGGGTGTGGTAGTCATCTGTGAGAATAGTCAGCTGGTTAATTGACTAAGAAAACATATACACTCACTGAAAATGGTAAAAAATGATTACTAATATGTGCCTTTTAATTTTAAATGTCACATCGTGGAGAATGTCTATCATTGTAAAGAAGAAAACCAAAGTGAGCAAATTTCAAATCTTCATGTGCTCAACAGAACTGAAAGGACTATGCCCTACTTGGCATTAGGTAGTGGAGGCGGGATTGAGGATGTTTACTTTAAAGCCACTCCCTCTTTCCCATATGACAACTTCCTTTTTCCTGTCCCAGTGGCATGAAAAAGAGCTCCAATCAGCCCCCTGTATGTCATCAAATGCCCGTCCTAAGCACCACCCCTGTCAGAGTTTATATCCCAAACCCCACTTTCCAGTCAGAGGTGGCAATAAAGCTGGCTGTATCGGCTCTTCTCCACGTCCTTACAAGAAAGGCTACTTTTATTTTATATTTTTGTTTCTCAATGTGCTGAAAAACCTATCATTTACGGTGCCAAAACCCAGGATAGCAGCGTGAGTGGCTCCTGGGGTCCTCCCAGTTCGAGCTCCCCTGCTAATTCACGGACCAGACCGCACCCTGGATTAACTCCCCATTTCCAACACACGAGAGCTGCTCATCTTGTCGCCACCTGCAAACAATGCCGGCCTGATTTAGCACAGGTGAGCCAATTTCCATCCGGGGTTTTCTGTTACCGTGGGCCAGGCCCAGGCCAGATCACCCATTCCATCCCTGGCTAAGACGACATCTCTCACGGTCCTCAGATGTCCTGAGGCAGAGCTGTTCCTCTAGTCCTTGGGATCCCAACCCATGCCACTGGTGACCCCATGGTATCGGGTTGGAGCCTTTTTGATTTAAATCACTCTTATAAGGTAGATGACTATCTGTTTTGTTAAGTGTGAACCGAGACAATTTTCAAATTTTCATGCCCCTGGGGATTTCCCTGAGGCAAAATTGTTATTTTTGGCTCATTTTTAATTGGACAAATGGGGAATATCATTTCCTGTCCCCCCAAAAACACACTTCTAGGGAGCCCTGGTTCATAACCTCAGTGCCCTTGGCCTAAAAAAAGATATTAAAAAGAAAGAATTGATCTTTTACTGCCATGAGGCATGGCTGAACTACAAGCTTAATGGCAGCCCACGGCCTGAAGGGGGAACAAGCGACCCCTCTAGTCTAAGAAATTTATCTGAGCACTGTTACACAGCAGACAAGTTAGCAGAAATTCCATATATACAGGCCTTTCTGTCACCAAGGACGTGCTCTTCTCTCAGTAAATCATGTGTGGCAGCTCACATATTTCTAGCTAACTCTGCTATACCAGAAACCCTCCCCTCTTCTCCTGTGGACCCTTTAGACCATGTGCCACCTGTCTTACTCCTCCTCCTCCATGTCTCAAAGGACAGAGCCTGCAGCCTTCTCAGCCAGAGGTTCCTGCAACCCCCGCACTGTCTTCTCCCTCTCCCTCCCCCACGGCAGCCTCAAATCCTTCGCTTAGTCTCTCTCAGTCTCCACCTTCCCAATCCCCCCACTTGAGCAGGCTGTGCAGTCTCTTCTTTGTCTCCTACCCCCGCATCACCATTCTCCCTGATGGCTCACCATACTCAGTCATATGCACTCCAGCCTTCTGGCAGGCTATGTGGTACTCAGCAGCCTTCTTGTTACAGCTCACGAGGAGGACAGCCACCATCTTGTGGCCCTCCACCACGTGGTGATGTGCCACCATTTTCGACGGGTCTCAGGGCCAATGTGTGCCACCTTGAGGCCTCTCGTATGATCAGCATCAACCATCTTGGTGCAGGTCACATGGTGGCCAGTCGCCATCTTGTGTTCCTTCACTGTGCTATTGGCAGCAGCCAAGCTTCTGTGGACCACATAGTGACCCACCAGTGGCCTGTGATTCCTCATCACATGGTGATGAGCAGCTGCTTTATAGCCAATCATTGATTAATTGCCCATGCACGCCTGCTGTATGGTTGGCCAATGGGTGGCTATCTCCACAGTCTTCTCAGCCTCAGTCTCTGCTCCCAACTTGGGAACATGCTGGCCCCAAGAGATTAGTTAATCCTGTCCCTTTCTCCCTCTTTAACCTATTTCAGATTAGCCATAAATTAGGTTCCTTTTCTGCTATTCTTATTTCAAGAGATCTCTATTAATTACAGAAAAGTTCATACTAGTCTTTTTTATATAGCTCAAATTGGCCAAATATATTTGAGTGCACTCTGATTTTATAACATGTTTGTCAGTCTATATATTTGTTGTCTGTTTTACTGTACAGATCATCTGGCTGCATTTGTCTATTTGCCTGCTCTGTAAACAGCTGTTTCTTTTATTTGAGCTCAACAATTTTTTCCTCCTCCTGTTTTACATTGTCAGATCATTTAATCATGGTTTATTTGGCTTATACATTTAAAAAGCATGTTTCCACCTAGTTTGCCAGCTGGTTAAAATGTTAATACTGGTTAAACAAAATCCCTTGAGGTGAGGAGACATTGGACAGGACTTAAATTGATGAATAAGAAACTAGTCACCCAGTGTTTAAACCAGTCTTGTTCATTAATCGGAGGCCCCAATAATCTCCGTAGCCTTATGGGAGACACCCCAACTAAAGTTCATATAACTGAGACAATTCATTGTGTTTGATCTGATGGTATATTCTTGCTCTCAAATGTAAAATTAAGATTGCTTATGACAAGTATTTTCTTTCAGATCCAGGTGTCTGCCTTCTCCTTGTGCTCCAAACAGGAGGTTTAAGTTGGACCAACACAAGGTCACCACTCAAATAAATATTTTTAAATAAAAATCTATATAATGTATATGTTACACTTAGAGATGTTTAAATAGTCACAATGTCACAAATTTCTTCAGTGCTCAAATGTTAAAACACCCATGGTTAATGTAAAATAATAGTTACAGTTAATGTTTTATGTTAGCCTTACTGCCTCTACTGCACTATACTGTTAGCAATCTTCTAGATGTTCAATAACTAAACTTAAGAGATAATTAATAATTTCTTTTACATTTCTTTTGCTGAGATCCACCAGATCTTTTCCAAAAAAAAGGTTATATGATACATATTGGAGCCATAATTAACTAAATTTAAGTGACACCACAGCTGATCTCTCTCTCCTAAATAAAAAGGTAAAATTAATAAAACAGGCCATCCTCAAAATCAGATGCCATTAGACATTCTAATGGCACAGGAGATACCTACTCAATTGTAAAAACTAAATGTGTATATGACAAATCAATGACAGGTCAATTTCTAAAATTTCCTTGACCTTATCCTTCACTTCCTTATGGAAAGCCATTATTAAAGTTATAATCATAAATATGCCATTGATTCTATTAGTTGACTCCTGCACACTTAATTAATTATTTGCCCTTGTCTCCATTAGACTTAAAGGTGTACACCTACCCAAGATAAAAACCAGATGTCTTGTGACTGTAGAAGAGACAGATACCTTCCTCTGTGGTCCAGATCCCAAGACAAAAGGCTAAACTTGACCCCACAGGGAGACCTTAATGTGGCTTTTCATGTTCTCAACAACAGAGATAAAAATTAAAACAAAAAACAACCATCTGATTTCTTAGCAGTGACACTTGGGGCTCCCAAGACAGGAAAGCCAAAACAAGGTGAAGCTGCCCAAGCCCCACCTGGACCATGCTTCAAGTGCAGTAAAGGACACTGGGAAAAGAATGCCCTAATCCTGGCATCCCTCTGGGGCCTTGCCCCCAGTGTATTCTCAAGTGCCATTGGAAGAGTGAATGTCCTGGCTACCAGCGAGTGGGTAAGCCATCCATTAACTCCTTGCCCTCACAGGAGATTTCATCACCACTAGATTCATTGCTGACTGATCTACTCAGACTTGCTGCTGAAGACTAACAGGGCTCAGGGTCCATAGCTCCCCATTAAGGTATCGTCAGAGCCCCAAGTCCCACTGGAGGTCTCAGGTAAGACATTCTCTGTACTTGTGGACATAGAGGCCATATATAATGTTCTTCCTGAGTTTTCAGGCCCTTGTATTAAGTCCTCAGTCTCCATAGTGGGTATTGATGACCAACCTACACAGACTTTACAGACAGGGCTGGTGATTTAGCTCAATGGTACAGCACTTTACTGGCAAGTTCAAAGGTCCTAAGTTCAATTCCCAGTACCCCTTTTAGATAGAGATCTTCTTCTCTGGTTGATCCCATAGTTTGGGATACCTCCAATCCTACCCATGCTACCCATGCAATGCTTATTTTAATTCAACTTAGGTATCCTTCAGTTTTTCCTTACATTCCCTAATATCCCATAGCTCCCAAACATTTACAGGTTCTTAAATCTATGATTAAGTGCCTTTTAGATATTGGTTTTCTTAAACCTACTCATTCACCCTGTGATACTCCTATTCTCCTGTTACTCAAACCTGATGGGTCTTATCATCTAGTGCAAGACATTAGGGTAATCAATAATGCCATTACCCCAATCCACCCAGTGGTGCCAAACCCTTATACCAGGCTCTCTTCTATCCTCTCTCCACCACTCACTTTACAGTTGTAAATCTTAGAAATGCCTTTTTTTACCATCCCCCCATACCCTAATTGTCAGGATTCCTTTGTGCTTATGTATGCTACCCCAGAGACTCTGAGGTCTCAACAACTTACACTTGTTGTCTCTGTAAAACCTCTCCTCAGGGACACATACCAACCCCTTCCTTTCCTATTCATCAATTTTGTGGACACACCCCTTGTCAGGACTGGTAGATTTTCACACATGCCCTGCCACAAAACTCCCAAATATCTTCTCACCTTTGTTTGTACCTTTTCAGGATGGATAAAAGCCTTTTCCACAACAGGTTGGCTGTAGATGCAGTTACTTTTAAAGTCCTGTTACAGAAAATCACCCCAAAGACTGAAACCATGGCAGAGCAGCCCCTACCTGGTCTTCTTGGCAATCCCAATAGTGGTCAAAGTTGCTGGACTTCCCTCCTGGTTTCACATCACTCAAGCTAAGCAGTGCCCTCCCAATCCTGAATCTAACCATCCAGAATAGTCATCTCATCTTCCCTCACCTACCCATCTCCATCTCACCAAGGCCTCACAGCCACAAAACTCAGGCTAAGTCATGTTTTGTTATCCAATTTGGTTTTTAATTCCTTACATTCTACTAATTATCTTTTTTACAGCAAAACTCCTGGAAGTCTTTCCCAAAGACTCCCACATCATGCCTAAGATTGTCTTCAATCATGCTGTTTTATGTGACAACTGTCTTAGTTCTCTCTACCCTCAGCTGTTTAGTCAAATGTGAGATCCCTGAGGGTCTAGCCTCTTATCTCCCTTATAGTGCCACAGCCACAGCCCTCCCTACCCCTCTTATTCTTTCCAGATAAACTCCTGGACTAGAGACAAGCCCTACCTACCCACACTTTTAACTTTTATTCTTTCAGGTGGAGAAATGATCACCACTCATAAATTCACTCCTCCTAACCCCACACTTATTTTTCAGAAATCTACCTAACTATGGTCTTGATGAAATGACACTTCTGAGATTCTACCTCCCCTAGATCCTTAAACATGAGAGGGGCCTTACTCCTCATAGCACCTTGTCTCTTTGTTTTTCTAGTCTAAGATGCGGGCATTTACCACTGATGAAGTTGTCCTGTCCAAAACACCTGGTACAAGCTTCTACATCTACGTGGGCATCAGCCATCATCCTGTCAACCTTCCTAATCCCTTATGTGGTGCCCCCTGCCAGCAGAAAGTAGTAAGAAAGAGACTTCGCCATTTTCCTAATAACAAAAAGCCTGAAATGAAAGGACTCCACCCTGCATGGCATTATTTAGTGGAGGCAGGATTGAGAATGTTTACTTTAAAACCACTCCCTCTTTCCCATATGACAACTTCCTTTTTCCTGTCCCAGTGGCATGAAAAGGGGCTCCAGTCAGCCCCCTAATGTCATCAAATGCCCACCCTAAGCACCACCTCTGTCAGAGTTTATAAATATATCCCACAACCCGCTTTCTGCTCAGAGGAGGTGATTAAGCTGGCTGTATCAGCTCCTTTCCACATCCTTACAATAAAGGCTACTTTTATTTTATATTTTTATTTCCGATTGCACCAAAAATTCTATCAAGAACCACTGAAGTAAAATCCTATGGATGTCATGAGTGTGGAAAGGATATCCTATGTCATTCATCCCTTAAGAGTCACATCAGATCTCATACTGGAAGCAAACCATATCAGTGTCAGGAATGTGGGAAAGCTTTCCATTTTCTTGCTTATTTTAAGAAGCATATGAAGACTCCTACTGATGAGAAGCCCTATGAATGTAAGGAATGTACCAAGGTCTTCAGTTGTTCCTCATTCTTTAGGGCACATATGAAGACTCACAGTGGAAAAGTAAACTATGAATGTAAGGAATGTTATAAAAGTTTCAGTACTTCTTCATACCTCACAAAACATAAAAGAATTCATAGTGGAGATAAGCCTTGTGAATGTGATGAGTGTGTGAAGGCCTTTAGTTTTCCTTCATCACTCTCCCAGCACAAAAGAATTCACAGTGAGGATAAGACATATGAATGCAAGGAATTTGGGAAGGCCTTTAGTTTTTCCTCAAACCTTATAACACATATCAGAATTCACACTGGAGAGAAGCCTTATGAATGTAAAGAATGTGGAAAGGCCTTCAGAGAATCATCAAAACTCAGTCGACATGAGAGCACATACTGGAGAAAAACTATAAATGTAAAGAATGAGGGAAAACCTACATTTGCCCCTCCTTGTTGAGTATCCATATGAGAAAACACACTGGAGAGAAGCCCTATGAATGTCTGGAATGTGGAAAAGCCTTCTATCTTCCTACTTCCCTATATACACATGTGAAAAATCAGGGCACAGAGAAACTCTATGAGTGTAAGGTATTGGGAAAGCCTTCAGTTTTCCCTCTTCTTTTCAAAGACATATGAGAAGTCACATGGAAGAGAAAACATGAATTCAAGGAATGTGAGAAAGCTTTTATTTGTGTAGCCTGCCTCCTAAGACATGTGAAAATCCACACCAAAGGAAAACCATGAAGATCACAAATATGGGAATGGCTGCAATATTCATTATTGTAGGCAGCTTGATAAATTATATATATGAAAAGACCTTATTATAGTGAGAAAGTAGAATATTGCTTATCTCTTTGAAGACTAGAGCATACCTGAGAGAAACTTTTTATATGAAAACCGTGTATTAAAACCTCCCTTATTGTTTACCAGAAAATTCATACTAGAAAGCATCTGGATCTCATCCTTGACAGAAAACTGAATACTCACTGGGTTCCAGTGTTTTCTAATAGGAAGGTAATACATTTACCTTACTAGCTCTAGCCACATGCTTTGTGTGAGGTACTTTTTTGTTTTTGTTTTTGTTTTTTATTTTATATTTTTGAGACAGGGTCTTACTTAATAATTCAGGCTGGCCCTGAAATCACAGGATCCTTCTGCCTTAGCCTCCAAAGTGCTGGGATTATAGGCATGCACAACCAAAATCAACCCATGAGGTACATTTGTTAAAGATTTTTATTGGTATATGCTATACATAATAAACACAGTCATTGTGAGGAATTGCTACATGTGCATATCACATCTTTATCCTTTTACTTTCTCTTTCCCTCCCCCTCCAATCTCCCTCACCTCTAGACTCTCTATCTCCATAAAATCTACCTGTTTCATCTTTTATTTTGGGCTTTATTTATACTTTAATTTTTTTATGTAAGAACTCATATGATATTTAATCTTTTTAATAAAATTTATTTCACTTAGCATTATGGTCTTAAGGTATATCCATTTTCCCACAAATGACTTAAATTTATCCTTTATGGTTGAAAAATCCTCTCTCTCTCTCTCTCTAAATATATATATATATTCCAGATATAAATATAATTTCCATTAAAAGTCTTCTGGACGCATGTGGGGTTTGAAGTTTATGTTTCCAAATGTAAGTAGGAAAGTGGTCTTTTATTATTTTCCTTCTTTCCTTTTGGTGTTTTGCCTCTGTAGGTACATCATCATTAAAATGTGGAGACTCCTTTGTTCTGGGAGCAGGTCTGTTATATCAGATGGTAAAGCTTGCTTAGTTGGTATTTTTCCTCACCCCTTTTTACTATGATAATTTATATGTTCTGGGAATTAGGAGTTTTTACTGTCAAAACATTGGATCTAAATTATAACCATATGCAAGGACAGAGAACAAAATATGAATATATGATATAAGACCATGTTCTTTCCTGGTGTTTGTACTCATTACTCTGCTGAAATTATCCTAAAAGTTTTAAAAAACTATTTTGAAAAAAAAAAGCAAACAAAAGCTAACGAAGACAACAACAATGACAAAAAAACTCTAGGATACAGGACTTCAAAACAAGATGATAGGAATTTAACAATGGTTATTCTATTGCATGTTGTTATTTTCAAAATAGTTTTATAGATTACCACATAATGGCATGCAATAGTGGTCAGACATTATGAGCGCTAACTTTGTTTCTATGAACCGAGTTATTGGTATGATTATCTCTGCTAGTGTTTAAATATTATCTCTTGTATTTAATTTGTTTTTTTTTATTTCCTTTTCTTATTTTTCAAATCTTAGTTATTCTTTCCCTTTGAGCAGTTTCTTTCCATCTCACTATATTATTATTTTTCCATCATATTTACTTTTTCAATTTCTTGCACTAGGGAGACAATACAATATTTGCACATGAGTTTTATTTATTTCACTTATCAAGGTTTGAGCTGCAGTCACTTAACTATAAAAGCCTTCAGTTTATCTTTTATGACTGGGTAAAAAAAGACCACATCTCTTTTATGCATTGCTCAATTGATAGGCATTTTGTTGGTTTACAAGATTTAGGCAGTACAAAATATGCTGCTCTAAACATGGGTGCACATATCTCACGGTGTTATGATGCTTTTAATTGTGGGAAGATACCCAGAAGGGGAATAGCTGGGATAAATGGGACCTCTAAACCTAGTTTTTGGATTAGGCCTAGTTTGTGGAGGAATCTCCATAATGATTTCCATAGTGGTCATTACAGTCTACACTTGCACCACAGTGGAGAAGGGTTTCTTTTCCCTCACAGCCCTGCCAACATGTTGGTTGATTTCTTGATGATAGCCATTGTTTCTGGAGTGAGATGATAGCTCAGTGTTTTTTGAATGTATATTTCTCAAATGACCAATGATATTGAACTTTTTTTTTCTATATTTGTTTGCCATCTGTATTTCTTCATCTAAGAATTATGTGTTCATCTCAGATGCCTACTTTTGGATTGAGTCTTTGAATTTGAGGAGCCTGAATTTTTCAATTTGTCATACATTCTAGATATCCCTTGAGGGACAGTTGGCACAAATCTTTTCCCAATTGTAGGTTATCTTTTCACTTTTGGTGATTTCATTGATGTGCAATAACTTTCTAATAAGATGAGATTCTAGTTGTGGATACTTTGAAGTACTTTCTATGCCATTTGGTTTTAGGTTACCCCTATGTCCTTGAGATTTCTATCTACTTTGTCTTCTAGTAGATTTAGTCTTTCTGCCTTTTGACTTTAGTGCATGGTAGTAGATATGGGTCTAGTTTAAATCTTCAGCATGTGGAAAGCCAGTTTTTCCAGCACCACTTATTAAAGAGGCTTTTTTTCTAGTGAAACTGTTTGGCCCCTTTGTCAAATTTCAGGTGGCTGCATATGTTTGTAGTTGTGTCTGTATCCTATATTCTGTTCCATTAATCCTGAGGTCTGTTTTTCTTTTCTTTTTTTTGCAAATACCATGGTGATTTTATTATTGCAGCTTTGTATATATTTCAAATCAAGGATTGTGATGCCTACTGCCTTGCCTTTGTTGCCCAGAATTGCCTTTGCTATTCTAGGTCTCTTCTGGCTCCAGAGGAATTTTAGGAATGGTACCTTCAAATCTATGAGGTATACTGATGGCATTTTGATTGCAATTGCATTAAATCTATGTAATGGTTTTGGGTATTTGACCATTTTCACAATATTGATTCTTCCCACCCATGAGCAAGGAATATCATTCCATTTTATGAATTCCTCTTTGATGTCTTTTTTCAGAGTACCATAACTTTCTTTTTTTTTTATTTTACAGAGAATAAAACAAAAGAGGACAGAACAAAGTAGATCAGAAAATAACAATGTAAGCAACACAGCACTTCACAACAAAACAATTGGATATTAACGGTAGCTATCATAATGTCTCTTTCTTTGAAATAGTTGAGCATAGCTTCACACACAATAATATCAAACATAACAAATAGAATAAAACCATTGAAGAGAATGAAAGTCTTACAAGGCATTCTGAACCACATAACAGAAGATGCACAGTGGCTACTATAATATCTCATTTTCCATTAAAAAATTGTTTATACTATCATACGTATTAAAGTCCAATAAAACAAAAACATGATATAATCAATGGTAATAGAAAAACAAAAGCATGATAGGACTTCAAAGCAAGATGATATTAAATCAGCAATGGCTGCCATATTGTCTTGTTTTCTTGAAAGTCACTGTTCATACCATCACATATAATAAGATCAAAAAAAACAGAATAAAACCATTCCAACCAATGAAAGAAAACATTACAAATCTTCAAAGCAATATAATGGTGAACCATGATTACCATAGAATCTTATCAGAGTACCATAATTTTCAATGTATAAATCTTTTACTTCCTTTGTTAGATTGATTCCTATGTATTTCATTTTTTTGATGTTATTGTGAAAGTGTTGTTTCCCTAATTTCTCTCTCTATGAGTTAGTTGTTGGTGTACAGGAATACTATTGACTTTTGAGTGTTGATGTACCCAGCTATGCTTCTGAATTTGCTTAGTAAGTCTAAAAGTCTGTCCATGGAGACAGACATC
Organism: Hydrochoerus hydrochaeris; assembly: GCA_004027455.1. Classification (NCBI taxonomy): domain Eukaryota; kingdom Metazoa; phylum Chordata; class Mammalia; order Rodentia; family Hydrochaeridae; genus Hydrochoerus; species Hydrochoerus hydrochaeris. The sequence continues at coordinate 41,083 of PVLA01011715.1, forward strand.
TTGGCATCTTGTATGTATCTTGTATGTAAAATGTCATGTCATCTGCAAATAATGATAATTTTTCTTCTTCCTTTCCTATCACTATACCTTTGATTTCTCTCTTGTCTAACTTCTCTGGCTAATGTTTCCAGAACTATCTTGAATAGGAGTAGTGATACTCGACTAATTTTAGATTGAAAGTGCTCAGATTTTTTCATTTAGTTTGCTGTTCACTGTTGGTTGTCATAAATGGCTTTTATCAGATTGAGGTAATGACCATCTATTTCAATGTTCTATAAGGTTTTTTTTTTTACCATGAATGAATATTTGAGTTTGTCAGAAGCTTGTTCTGCATGTATTGAGATGTTCATGTAATTTTTGTCTTTTACTCTGTTAATATGATGTATTATATTTATTGATTTGTTGAACCATCCCTGCATTCCTGGGATGAATCTCCCTGGATCAGGATGTATAATTTTCTTGATGATTTGCTGAATTCTTTCTGCTAGCATTTTATTGAGGATTTTTGTATCTATATTCATTGGGGAGATTATCCTATAGTTCTCTTTTTTTTGGATAGATTTTTCTCTGGTTTTGATATTAAAGCAATACTTTCAGGAATGTGCTAGGGAGAATTATTTCTCTTTCTATTTCACTAAATATTTTAAGGAGTGTTGATGTTAAATGTTCTTTATATTTCTTGTAGAATTCAGCTGTGAATTCATCAGGACCTGGGATTATCTTTGTTGGTAAATTCTTAATTAGATTTTCAATTTCATTAACTGATATTGGAGTTTTCAGGATTTTTATATTTTTCTTGATACAGGTTTGTTACTTCATGTTTCCAGGAATCTGTCCATTTTTTTGGTGTGTGGTTTCATCCTATGAGACTATAGATTTTCAAAGTAAGTATTTTTTTTGTCTTCTGATTTTGTATATCTGTAGTGATTTTATCCTATTCATCTGTTATTGCATGAATTTGAATTTTTTTCTTCCCTTTTTTGGATAAGGTTGTCAAGGAACATATCAGCTTAATCCATTCAAAGATTTAATTCATTTATTCTTTTTATTGTTTTCTTAGTCTCAATTGCATTTATTTATTCTTTTTATTGTTTTCTTAGTCTTTAATTCATTTATTCTTTTAATTGTTTTCTTAGTCTAAATTGCATTAATTTCTGCTCTGATCTTTATAATTTCCTCCTTTCTTTGGGTTTTGTGCTTGACTTGCTCTTTTTCTTGCACTTGAGATGCAGAATTAGGTTATTTGTGTTCATTGTATTTTCCTGATGTGAAAATTTACTGCTTTTAATTTCCCTCTGAAGATGGCTTTTATTGTTTCCCAAAGGTTCTGGTAAGTCGTATTTGCATTTTTGTTCAATTGTAGAGATGGTATAATTTATTCTTTAATTTATTCTATGACTCATTGGTTGTTTAGGGCAATGTTATTTAATTTCCATGTGTTTATGGAGTGTTTGTGGTTCGTTTATCATTAATTTCCAATTTTATCACACTATAGTCAGATAATATGTATGGAATAATTTGAGTTCCTTTGCATTTACTTACACATGTTCCATGGGCTTGTATATGGTCTATTTTAGAGAACATGCCATGTTCAGCTGAGAAGAATGTGTATTCTGATGATGTTATGTGGTATACTCTGTACATGTTTATTAAGTCCCTTTGTTCACAAGTTTTGTTCAGTTCTGTATTTGTTGTTTTTTGTTTTTTGTTTTTTTTTTGTCTAGTTGAGCTATCTCTTTGTGAAAATGAAGTATTGAGGTCCAGTTATAATTGTGTTGTGCTTATTTGATTTTTACGTCTATTATGTACTTACATAGTTGGGCACTCCTGTATTTGATACATATATAATTATCACTGTTATTTGTTGCTCTTGAAGTTTTACCCTGAAAAGTATGTAGTGACCTTTTTTAGCCCTTTTAAAAATGCCTGATCTGAAGTTCACATGTCTAAAAAGAGACGAGCTATTCCTCTTTTTTTCTGGGGTCCTGTCACATGGAGTATTGTTTTCCATCCTTTAACTTTTAGTCTGTGAATTTCTTATTGAGTTAAATGTGTTTATTTGTTAAATTTTATTTAAAGAAATTAAAAAAACAGAAAAAGGTAGTAACAATATGGAATTCCAAAGGAAAAAAAGAAAAACAAGAAAAAAATGCACTAAGAAATCACTAGTTGATAAATTACATATCATTTTGATATAGTTATTCCTTTTACAAAATTAAAGGATACATATTAGACATTCAAACAATGAGACTGCAAACAGTTCTGCTCAATGATCCAACAAGATTCAGTAATATGGTCATCTATTTTATACATTCAAATACACCTGCAGTTGTACCCCTTATAACTTCCTATACTTTCTTTTACTCTCTTTTTTATAATAGCAATTACATATTTGGTTTTTGTATTACTTCTACAGTTCTTATTAATTTATTTTTTATTTGAAGAGAAAAAAATAAAAAGGATAGAAATATTACAGAATTTCAAAAAAACAGTAACAAATCAATAGTTGATAAATTACATATTGTTACTTTAGAAATAGTTTTTCAAGTTACAAAATTAAACCACACAAAGTGGACACTCAAGCAGTGAGAGTGCAAACAGATCTGTTCAACAATCTAACAAGAATCTAGAAATATGTTTATCAATCCCACACACCTAAACAAACATGCAGCTATAACTATTGTAGCACTTCCTATTTCCTCTTTTTTACAATAGCAATGATACATTTTTAAAATTTTATTTAAAGAGAAGAAAAAAAAATAAAACAGAAAAAAGTGTAGTAACAATACAGAATTCTAAAAGAAAGAAAAAAAAAGGAAAATGAGAAAAAGTCCCACAAGAAACCACTAGTTTATAAATTACATATTGTCATCTTGGATGTAGTTGTTCAACTTACAAAGTTAAAGGATACATAGGAGACATTCAAACAGTGAGACTGCAAACAGTTCTGCTCTAAGATCCAATAAAGATTCAGCAATATGGTCAACTATTTTACACACTCAAACATGCATGCAGCTATAGCCCTTAGAGCACTTTTTTTTCATCTCTTTTTTACAATAGCAATTACACATTTTGGTTTTATTACACTTGTAGTTCTTATTTACTTTTTATACTAGAGGCACAATATGATATTTATAAATATGATTTTTATTTATTTCACTAATGAGGATAGTCTCAAGTTGTGTCCATTTACCTATGAAGGCCTCAAGAGCATCCTTTTTTTATATCTGAGTAATATTCCATTGTATAAAAATGCCACATCTTTTTCATCCACTCTGCAGTTGATGGGCACCTTGGTTGTTTTCAGGATTTAGCTATCACAAATTGTGCTGCTATGAACATGTGTGCACATATATCTCTGTGATATGAACTTGTCAGTTCTTTGGGGAAAATACCCAGGAAGCAAAGAGTTGGATTGAATTGAGCTTCCAATCCTAGTCTTCCGAGAATTCTCCATATGGATTTCCATAATGGTTACACCAGCCTACATTCCCAACAACAGAGGAGCAGTGTTCCTTTTTCCCCGCACCCTTGCTAACATTTGTTATCAGTTGATTTCTCTATGGCAGCTATTCTTTCCGGAGTGGGGAGAAATCTCAATTTTGTTTTAATTTGCATTTCTTGAATGAACACTGGTGGTGAACATTTCTTCATGTATTTATTTGCCATTTGTATATTTTTCTCTGAGAACTGTATTCATCTCAGATGCCCATTTTTGGAGAGTGTCTTTGAATTTGGGGGGCTTGGTGTTTTTCAATTCTTTATATGTTCTGGATTTTTATATGTTTATAAGTCTTTTGTCTGAGAGGTTGCTGGCTAAAATTCTTTCCCACTCTGTGGGTTTTCTTTTCACTCTGTTGGTGATTTCCTTTGAAGTGTGGAAACTTTTCAATAATATGAGATCTCAGTAGTTGATTCTTTGAAGTGTTTCCCATGCAGTTTGCATTTTGTTCATAAATTCTCTGCCTACCCCTATGTCTCCAAGACTTCTACCTACCTTGTCTTCCAGTAGATTTAGTGTTTCTGTTTTAATATTTAGGTCTTTGATCCATTTAGACTTTAGTTTTTTGCATGGTGATAGGCTTGGATCTAGTTTCAATCTTCGGCATGTGGAGAGCCAATTTCTCCAAGAACATTTATTAAAGGGACTATCCTTCTTCCAATGGACATATTTAGCCCCTTTGTCAAATATCAGGTGGCTGAGTGTCTTTGTAGTTGTGTTTGCATCTGCTAGTCTGTTCCATTGATCATGAGGTCTATTTCTTTGCCAGTACCATGCTGATTTTATCACTGTGGCTTTATACTAATGTTTCAAGTCAGGAATTGAGATGCCTCCTGCCTTGCTTTTTTTTGCCGAGAATTGTCTTTGCTATTCTAGATTTCTTCTGTTTCCAAATGAATTTTAATAGTATTTTCTCTGGATCCATGAGGTATGTCAATGGTATTTTGATTGGGATTGTGTTATATCTGTATAACAGTTTTGGGAATATGGCCATTTTCACAATGTTGATACTTCCTAACAAAGAGAAAGGAATATCCTTCCATTATCTAATATCCTCTTCAATCTCCTTTTTCAGCATAGTATAATTTTCAGCATATAGGTCTTTTACATTTTTAGTTAGGTTAATTTCTAATCATTTCATTTTTTACATGTCATTGTAGATGGTGATTTTCCATAATTTCTCTTTCAGTGAGTGTTTTGTTTTTGTACAGGAATGCTATTGATTTATGAGCATTGACTTTGTATCCAGCTACACTGCTGAACTTGTTTATTACCTCTAGTAGTCTTTTAATGAATATTTTTGGTCTTCTATATAGAGTATCATGTCATCTGCAAATAGTGATAGTTTAATTTCTTTCTTTTTTATCATTACTCCTTTTATTTCTCCCTCTTGTCTGATTGCCCTGGCTAGTGTTTCCAGAACTATACTGAAAAGGATTGGTGATAGTGGACATCCTTGTCTTGTTCCTGAATGTAAGGTGAAAGCTTTCAGTTTTTGTCCATTTAGTATAATGTTGGCTGTTGGTTTGTCATAGATGGTATTGATAAGGTTGAGGTAGATACCGTGTATTCCAAGTTTCTTAAGGGTTTTCATCATGAATGTGTGTTGCACTTTGTCAAAAGCTTTTTCTGCATCTATTTAGATGACCATGTGGTTTATGCTTTTGGCTCTGTTGATGTGGTGTATTACATATATAGATTTGCATATGTTAAACCATCCCTGTTTTCCTGGAATGAACCACATTTGACCATGCTGTAAAATCTTCTTGAAGATTTGCTGCATTCTATTTACCAATATCTTGTTGAGAATCTTTGCATCAATTCCAGAGATTGGCCTATAGTTCTCTTTTTTGGTTGAATCTTTCTCTGGTTTTGGTATCAGAGTAATACTTGCCTCCAGCAATGATTTTGGGAGGAATGCTTTCTTCTCAATTTCATTGAAGAATTTAAGGAGTATTGGCATCAAATATTCTCTAAATTTCTTGTAGAATTCAGCTGTGAATCCATCCAGACCTGGGCTTTTCTTCATTGGCAAGTTTTTAATTACATTTTCAATTTCAATAGCTGATATTGGATTGTTCAAAATTGCTATATCTTCTTGGTTGAGTTTTGGAATTTCATATGTTTCTAGAAATCTGTCCATTTCTTCTGTGTTTTCCACTTTATGTGAGTAGAGATTTTCAAAGTAGGCATACATGATCTTTTGAATTTCCATGGGATCTGTAGTAATTTCTCCCTTTTCAGTTCTTACTGCATGAATTTCGGTTTTTTTTCTTTCTTTCTTTTGAAAAATATATCTAGGGGTTTGTAAATTTTGTTTATTCTCTCAAAAAAACAGCTTTTTGACTCACTAATTCTTGCATTGTTTTTTTAGTTTCAATTGCATTGATTTCTGCTCTAATCTTTACAATTTCCTATCTTCAATGAGTTTAGGGTTTAGCTTGCTCTTCTTTTTCTAGAAGCTTGAGATGAAGCATTAGGTTTTTTATTTGTGCTCACTCTGTTTTCTTGATATGGCAGTTTATTGCTATATATTTCCCCCTTAAGACTGCTTTCATTGCATCCCACAGATTACAGTATGTTGTTTCTATATTTTCATTGAATTGTAGGTATTGTTTTATTTATTTTTTAATTTCTTCTATAGCCCACTGGTTTGTTCAGAAGGCTGTTATTGAATTTCCATGTATTTATGCAGGTTTTACAATTTCTTTTGCTGTTAATTTCTAATTTCAGTGCACTATGTTCAGATATTATGAATGGGATGATTTCAATATCTTTACATTTGCTTAAGAATGTTTTATGGGAGGGGTAAACTGCCCAGAACCACCACCGTTGGCCCGCCTTACCACCGGGAACTCAGTGGAAGTCTGCACCAGGCATAGGCTGCCTGAACCTCCACCGTGGGCCCACCCTGCCACTAGGAACTTCGAGGAGGCCACCCAAGACTGAAAACTGCCCCGGGCTGCTTCAGCTGGGCCTACCCTCCTACCTGGAATATCAGAAGATCTCAGATGGATTCAGTGTGGGAAAATTTGGAATTTTGCTCCCAGGTGGTGAACTTTGGACTACACTAGATTGACTGTATCAGTGTGGTGAGTATACCCCTAAAATACAGGTATACAGGGGATAAATAGGGCCAGTAGTAAAACCCCTACAACTAACCATATGACTTTGTTGTGTCTGAAAATAGTGTGTGTGATCCCCTCCTACACATAGAAAGCACCAGGCAGAGTGAAAATGACAAAACAAAAAAGCAAAATGCAGTCTCAAACATAGAGTTCACCAGAAGCAAGTATAAGAGACACTGAAATAGAGGACCCCAAAAGTAACACACCAGGAATCTCTGAAAAGATAGCAAGGGAAATAAAAAAACAACTCCAACAGGCTATAGAGGAAATCAAATTAGAAGTAGTCTCCCATGTAAAGATAGAACTAACAACTTTAGTAAAGGAGTTGTTGAATGCAGCTAAAGAAGAACTAGAGAAAAAAGTACATGAACATGGGAAACTGATTGAAACTTTGAATGAACAATATAGAAAACAAGCAGAACTCATGAAACAAACTCAAAGAGACATCCAAGAAACAAAAAATTCTATTGAAAGAGGGCAAAACTGCCTAAAGAAAGCTGAGGATAGGATTTCAGACCTTGAGGACAGGATCACAATTAGTGATCAGGAAAGGATAGAACTTTTAAAAATAATAAAGCAGGATGAAATGATAATCCAGAAGCTTCATTACAATGCCAGGAGCAACAATATAAGAATAATGGGCATAAGAAAAGATACAGGAGTCCAGGCAAATGACATATGTAAAGTATTTACAGAAATAATAGCAGAAATTTTCCCAAACATGGGGAAAGAATCTGACATGCAGATAAGTGAGGCATATAGAACATCAAACAGTCATAATCAACATAAATCCTCACCCAGACACATAATAATTAAGATCTCAGACATACAGCATAAAAAGAGAATACTAAAAGCTCTTTTAGAGAAATGACACAGCTCACCTATCAAGGAAAGCCCATTTAAATCATGGCAGTCTTTTCAGCACAAACCCTCAAGTCAAGAAGATCTTGGAGTGAGGTATTTCAAGCCCTGAAAGAAAACAACCTTCAACCCAGACTGATGTACCCAGCAAAACTTTCATTCAAATGTAATGGAGAAACAAGATACTTCCATGACAAAGAACAACTGAAGAAATTCATGTCCACCAAACCAACCCTAGAAAGAGTACTGAAAGACATACTAGACTGAGATAAAAATGACCAAAATCCCCAAAACAACAACAGAAAGAAACCACCAGGTAGGATAATCAATTAAATAAGAGGAAAAGCAGAAAGAAACAACTGGAACATAACATGGCAAAGTCAAGCCAGTACATGGAAATCCATATGGAGAATTCTCAGAAGAGTAGGATTGGAAGCCCCATTCAATCCAGCTATCCCCCTTCTGGGTATTTTCCCCAAAGAACTGAAAGCTTCATATTACAGTGATATATGTGCACCCATGTTCATAGCTGCACAACTTGTGATAGCTAAATCCTGGAAATAACCAAGATGCCCATCAACTGCAGAGTGGATGAAAAAGATGTGGCATTTTCATACAATGGAATACTACTCAGCTATAAAAAAGGATGACCTTGAGGCCTTCATAGGCTGATGGAGACAACTTGAGACTATCTTCATTATTGAAATAAATAAGAATCATATTTATAAAGATCATATTGTTTCTCTAGTGTAAAAAGTAAATAAGAACTACAAGAGTAATAAAACCAAAATGTTTAATTGCTATTGTAAAAAAGAGAGTGCTCTAAGGGGTATAACTGCATGTATGTTTGAATGTGTAAAATAGTTGACCATATTGCTGAATCTTTGTTGGATCTTTTGTAATCTGACTGTTTGAATATTTATTATGTACCCTTTAACTTTGTAACTTGAACAACTGCCAGGATGACAGTGCATAATTTATAAATTACTGATTTCTTAGTGGGGCTTTTTCTCATTCTCTGTTTTCTTTATTTCTTTTAGAATTCTGTATTGTTGCTACCCTTTTTTCTGTTTTTTTTCTTTTCTTTAAATAAAATTTTAAAAATGTGTATTTGCTATTGTAAAAAAAGAGGAAATAGGAAGTGCTATAAAAGATATAGCTTCATTTAAGTTTAGATATGTGAGATTGATGACCATATTTCTAGGTTCTTGTTGGATTGCTGAACAGATCTCTTTGCACTCTCACTGCATTAGTGTCCACTTTGTGTGCTTTAATTCTGTAACTTGAATAACTATTTCTAAAAGAACAGTATGTAATGTATCAACTAGTTATTTCTCACTGTTTTTCTTCTTTTCTTGAAATTCTGTAATATTTCTACCTTTTTCCTGTTTTTTTCTCTTTCAATAAAAAAATGTATAATTGCTATTGTAAAAAAGAGAAAATAGGAAGTTCTATGAAAGATATAACTGCATGTATATTTATGTGTGCAGGATTGTTACCCATATTTCTTAGTTCTTGTTTGACTGTTGAACAGATCTGTTTGCAGTCTGACTGCTTCTATGTCTATTTTGTGTGCTTTAATTTTGTAACTTGAACAACTATTTCTAAAAGAGCAATATGTAATTTATCAACTAGTGATTTCTTACTGTTTGGTTTTTTTTTTTGAAATTCTGTAATATTTCTCTCCTTTTTCTGTTTTATCCCTTTAAATAAAATTTTTTTTAAAAAGAATGTTTTATGGGTAATAAATGGTCTATTTGGGAGAATGTCCCATGCACATCTGAGAACAATGTGTATTCTGATGTGGTTGGGTGGAACTCTCTGTAAATGTCTACCAAGTCCAATTGCTCACAGGTATGATTCTGTTCTCTTTTTCTTTGCTGACTTTTTTTCTTGTTGCTCTATCTCTTTGTGACAATGTGCTGTTAAGATCTCCTGCTATAATTGTATTCTTGTGTATTAGGTTTTTCATGTCCATTAGTATGTGTCTTATAT
>PVLA01011716.1:0-50546 GCA_004027455.1 Hydrochoerus hydrochaeris
TTGTAAAAAAGAGAAAATAGGAAGTGCCATAAAAGATATAACTGCATGTATATTTATGTGTGCAGGATTGTTACCCATATTTCTTAGTTCTTGTTTGATTGTTGAACAGATCTGTTTGCAGTCTCACTGCTTGAGTGTCCATTTTGTGTGCTTTAATTTTGTAACTTGAACAACTATTTTTAAAAGAGCAATATGTAATGTATCAGCTAGTGATTTCTTACTGTTTATGTTTTTTTTTGAATATTTCTCTCTTTTTTCTTCTGTTTTATCCCTTTAAATAAAAAAATTTTAAAAAAAAAGAAATAAAACATCTGACTCCTTTCTAGGTACTGTAATTTGAAATACTGAAACTCATTTAGTATTTTCTGGCTTGATGAATACCATCATATGTGATTCAAATGTTCAAGCTGGATAGATACCCAGGATTCTGCTCAGATTCTTCACTTTTCTTTATCTTCTACATCCAGTCCCTTGATTTTGTTTTAATATCCTCCTAATTCTTCCTATTTTCATTCCAGGATTTTCTTTCTCATCTCAGAGGTGAATATGATATTCTAAACTCAAATCAAATAAAAATTTATTTTGGTTCCTTGCTTTTTACTAATGTATGTAACTACTACCAACTGTTATATTTTATTTTTATAAATCACTTACTCTGAATTAGAAGTGATAAAGCACTTTTTATAAATCACTTCCCATTTTTTAGAAGTGATGTATAATTTACTTATTACTGATATAATAGGAATGCTACTAAATGCCATTTTTAGACATTAATATTTAGTTGAATATTAGCCAATAAAAACAATGGTAAAGTGTAAAAGCTTAAAAACAGATGAGTAGCATGTTAATTTTTCCCACTGTTATCTTCTGAAAATTCTTTTTTTAGTTTATTGCATCATACTGTATTGCAGGAATTATGAAGAATATATCTCTATTATATATATATATCAATATATTTATCAAATATATATATCAATATTTTTATCAAATAAATATTATTGAAATAGTAACTCCACATACATTTTTAGTTGTTTATTTTAAATACAAATTATTTAAAGTAAATAGTCTAATGTTTATGTTGATATATAAGTACCATATATACTATAAAAGTTCTGTAAATCTCATTATTTACTTATTTATTCTTTATTTTTTAGTCTTGCATTGCATCCTGAGCGAGTATTGGTAGCAACAGGACAAGTTGGGAAAGAACCTTATATCTGTGTTTGGGATTCATACACTATGCAGACTATATCGGTTCTAAAGGATATTCATACACATGGTATTGCTTGCTTAGCATTCGACTTAGATGGACAGGTATGTGATACATTTTTGGTTTTCCTTAATGTTTATAAAAGGTGTACTGTAAGAAGTGATTATAAATCTTTAAACTCTAGATTGAAAAGCATTTGATGAAAATTATTTGTTTATCCAACAGTTAAGATAATGTGGGTCAGGTAGCAATTGACTTATGTAAGAAAGGTGACAGCAAAGAACTTTTTTCCCATCATATCAAGAACTTAAGGTAATTATTACCTTGAAAGTGAAAGAGATTGTGATTCAATGGATTGTTATTGAAAATTTATTATATGTAATCCTTTTCCAAGTAGGGTATTTTATAGGAGAGATGGAAGGTATCTTAGGAAAATTGTTTCTCTAAGTAGAGGGATATGCATTTTAATTTTTGGGTACTTATAAGGACATCTTTTATAATTACATTTTTATTGAAAATGAGATAATTCCTATGAGTTCTTTATACAGAAATCAAAGTACAAAGCAAAGGATATAATTATCACTCTACTGACCAGTTTCCAAATTATTTTCTACTTTTAATCAATGATTTTAACCAATCAAGCTTTTCTGTGGGGCTTGTTATAGCTAAATCATACTTAAATACTAAAAGTAAGTTGGACTTTGTAGGTGTGATGAATTTATAATCTTTAAAAGTTTTGTATTAAAAATAGACTTTAAAATCATTTTAACTTTTAGAAGGATTTGTTACTGCTTTTCAATTTCAATTTAAGTTTGGTTTAGATTTTACAGAAACAGATTACAGTATATTCTATCCCCTTTAAAAAGATAACCAGTACCTATTTTATTCAGTCTGTGGAATAGCGTCTTTGAGTAGGATAGATTCATATAACTTTCTGATGACAGATTACTTTCTAGTAAGGGATCTTTAAAAACTTAATTGGAACCTCTTATTTGGGGAAAATATGATTCTAGGTTTAATATTGTTATGTAGGTGTGATTAGCAATTATAGAAACTTAATTCTTGTCCCATTTTTGCTATTATCTTTCAAGTCCATTATTATCTTCATATTCAAATTTTGCTTTCTTTTTTAAAGGAAAGAGAATAATTCCTACTTCACAGGAATTTAAAATATTATTTTTAAAAATCTACATGCAGTAGTTTTAAAAAATCATTTATCATTTCAGGTATTAAGAAGTTCAAGGTGCTTTTACTATAAGGGGCTTGCTCTTTTTAAATGTAATATTACTGCATTGGTAGCGAGATCCAAGGAGAAATTATAAAGCCTTTAATTTTGCTTTTTTAAAAGCAACTTATGGGGGCAACCCGCTCAGGACCCTCTTCTGTCTCTCTCCAGACAGAAGCTTTCTCTCAATAAATATATTCTACTCTTCAAAAAAAAATAATAAAACAATTTACAAGAAAGTTCTTGAGTACATGTATTATATCACCATAAATCTTCATGAGAACATTGTAACATTTTCAACTTAATAGGAACATATTACCTAAAAGATATGGAGTATATACTAAGTGTCAAGCATTTTGTTAAGCCTGCATTATCTCATTTAAGCCTTGTAACAACATTTTAAATGCACAGAAAGCTAAAATGTGAGGAACTTCTGCCAATTTAAGATTAAGAGATTATGTTAATGGTTTAACTTCAAAAATATATTTGAGAGGACAGGACATACCTGTTTTCTTTTTTTTAATTACAAAATTTTTTATTTTAAAACTACTAAAAACAGAACAAGGCAAATCAAAACAGAGCATTGCTAGCAACACAGGACTTCAAAGCAATACAACAGGAAATCAGTGATGGCTACCATAATGTCTCTCATTTTCTTCAAAATAGCTGTCCATACTACAATAAAATCAAACAAAGCAAAACAGAACAAAACCAATCAAAACAAAAGAATGAAAGCATTGCATGAACTTCAAAACAAAACCAGGAAATCAACAGTGGCTACTATAATGTATCTTGTTTTCTTCAAAATAGCTGTCCATACCTTCACACATAATAAAATCAAATAATATAAAACAGACCAAAACCAAACAAAAGAATGAAAGCATTATAGGACTTCAAAACAATATAACAGGAAATGAACCTGTTTTCTATATATAAATTGTTTATGGGATTCCAATTAGGAATATTGTCTTATATTTTGCATTTTTTACTAGATTTGACATGATAAGTGATCATTTAGGGTTTGTTTATCTGATCAATGAGTTTCCTAGTGGGTGGTGATGCTGAACCTTCTTTTCCCAGAGGCTTTCTTCTAAAGAAGTTAAATATCCACACTAATACTGGCAGCCTCTGCTTTCTTGAGGACAGCTAGGGTCTGAAAAGGCTGTTTATGTAAATCCACATCAAACAGCGACTAACATTTGATAGTAAATTGGAGAGGTGGACAAAAGAATAAGAAATTTAACTGGTATCAAGTGATAACTTACAAAAACATTTTCCTCATATAATAAGGTGTAACTTACAGTTGCAACTCTTCCAATTTATAGAACAAACCAATGCATAATGAAATTTAATTTAATTTTAATTATAAGCTAGTACAAAATAAAATACTTAATTTATCTTTGACTTATGGTACATGATTATAAAGAGTGTCATTTTTCCTGCCTCAGCCTCCCAAGTGCTCGGGTTACAGGTGTGTACCACCATGCCCGGCTGAAGTGAATTTTCAATTCGGATAATACACTATTTTTACAAGTTTTATTTCTTCTTTCTTTCTCCTTCCTTCTCCTCCTCCTCATCTTTTCCCCCATCATTTTTCCCCATCGCCATCTCCCCTTCTTCCTGTCCCATTACCCTCTACCTCCTTGGACCTTCTGCCTCCTTTCTCCTCCTTTCTCCTTCTCTTTTGTCTCCTGTTCCCCAGGGCTAAAATTAAAGGTGTGCAGTACCCTATCTGGCTTATATTCTTCTTTGAGAGCTCTCATTTTTCTTTTTATCATTTGTAGTTGTATTTGAACTTTTAGAACATTTTCGTTATAGTTACTCTAATTTTGGTCATCATAATTTATGGATTGGTTTGTTTCTATTGGTTGATTTCCGCCCCCTATGATTGTTTCTGTTTCTTCACATGCCAGTAATTTCTTCATTAGATGCTAAACGTTATGTATGTCATATTTCGGTGCTGTATTTTATTGTGTCTCTTTAAAACATTTGAACATGGTTCTTGAAATTGAGTAAATTTTTCATGGATCTAGAGTGATGCTCCTGGAATACTTACTTAATAACACAGTGAGTTCAAAGAGGTGTCTCCATTCTGGCTGTTGGAAATTTGGGTGATTTCTAACCCTTGTGATCTTAAAATTGGTTTCATTTCCCCCTTTAATAGTTATTTTCTAGAGTTTCTTCTTTTTATGGCCTCATGAACTTTGCTCTATACATGCAAAGAATAGTGTTCCCAAATCTCACCTATAAGCTGATTCTTAGAGCTCATTCTCTGTTCTGGAAATTGTAGCCATTTTGACTTCTCTGAACTCTAGGATCTGTCTTCAAAACAGCAAGTCTGCTGGGTTTTAGTGGGTTCCACTTTTATGCGTGTTTATCTGGAAATTGTGCTGGGAATACAGCTCAGCAGCACAGCACCTGTATGGCAAACACAAGGTCATGAGTTTTATTCCCAGTACAAAAAGAACAAAAACCTAATATCTGGAAATGGCTTCCTAATGAAAGCTTAGGTATTTGTAGGACTCACTTTGTTTACCCCTCTTTTAGGGTTCACATTGCTTTACTTCCTGTTACAAATACCTGAACACATTTGTTTCATGTATTTTCTACACATCTTTATATATTTGTGGCAGGGAATAAATTCAGACCCTGATAATCATTCTTGACTACAAGATCATTTTTTCATGTTTCTTACTTTCTCTCATTCATCTATTGTATTTTTATGTTTTATTGTTGTTGTTTGTTTGTTTTTTTATTTGTTTGAAACCAGGTCTTGCTATGTAATTCAGGCTGGCCTTGAACTCACTTATATAGCCCAGGCTAATCATGAACTCAGTGATTCTTCTGTCTCAGCCTCCTAAGTACTGGGATTATAGGCATGTATCCCCACTCCAGACCTTATTTTTCATTTCTAGAAATTCTATCTGCTTCTTCATACTTCCTTGGTTATATTTCATAGTTTTCTGTTCTTCATTCATGTTCAACTATTATGAAGCCTTAATTTTATTTCTCTACTTTCATTAAGCTTACTTTATATTGTTTTTATAATTCCAATATCTAATGTGTTTTGCATGATTAATTTTTCTTATTGTTGTGACCTTCTAATTCTGATGGTCTCTTTTCATGTTTGTGGAGAGTGTTTAGTTTCATTTTTTAAAGCTTATTTTTATTGAATTTCTACACATAAGAATTCTTTGAGGGATGTGTTGAAAGTTGTATTCCGCTTATAAGATTTATGTTTGCATATGCCCTGTGGTTGAAACTGAAGACGCACACAGTCAGTCCTTAGGACCACTCTGAATGAAACTTCACACTGTGAATTTAAGTCATAAAGCAGTGTGAACTTTGCTTCTGGTTCTAAATGTTCAGGAGATTTTCTCACCTTTCATGCATTGCCACATCTCTTTCTTTAAGGGATTATTCTTCATTGTGCCATACTCTGAGGGGTTCATTGCCTTTTGTCATTGATCTACAATTTTAAAGCCTCACCTCAGATGCTTTCTAGATTTTATCACCTATTCCTCTTCAGCCTACAGTATACAAATGAGTACATGATTCATCTCGTACGTGTGTATGTGGTCTCTTAGCCTTTAGGATTTGTACTGGAAATCTGGTTTTGTTTTCATTTTCTTAACATACCTTAGCAGTACATTTAAAAAGCTGTTTTTACATGTTATCTAGTATCTTTAATTTTTGACAAGAATTATATTTAGGATATTTTGCCAGTCCTACTATTAGAAATCTTCTGTTTCTTAGGGAAGAAACAATATGTATATATGTATAAATTTTAACAAGATAAAGTAAATCTACCTTATCTTTAGGTTTATAAAATTCATGAATAGAATTTATATGCATTTGTAATCTAGTTCTTTGATTTGTTTTCCTTTTTATTCCCTTCTGTACTTTTTGGATATAACTCAGCGATTGGTTTCTGTTGGACTGGATTCAAAGAATGCAGTTTGCGTTTGGGACTGGAAAAGGGGGAAAGTGTTGTCTATGGCTCCTGGTCACACAGATAGAGTAAGTACTCTCCTTTGGGAGTGTTAATGAATACTGGGCAGAAAAAGGCCAAAGAAAAGGTCTGGAATTTTTTCTTATGCATTTTTTTATTTCTAGATTAAAATTTTATATTTTGTAAAAAACTATACAATTATGGGAGAGAGGAAAACATGAGAATGACTACCATTAGTTACCAGTGTCTTTCTTAGATGATGAAATGTTCTAAAACTGGTTGTAGGGTCAGGGATTTAGCTCCGTGACATAAGTGCCTGCCTGGCATGCACAAGGTTGTGAGTTCAATTGTCTGTACCCCCCAAAATTGTAATAATGGTTGTATAGCTCTGTGAGCATACTAAGAACCATTGGTTTGTATATTTTAATTGGGTAAATAATGTGGGAAATATATCTCAGTAAAGCTATTTAAAATACAATATTTTTAAAACTGTAGAATTGCCAGGCATGGTGGCACATACCTATAATCACAGCACTTGGAGGCTGAGGCAAGAGGATTGCTGCAAGTTTGAGGCCAGCCTTGGCAACAAAGTGAGTTCAAGGCCAGCCTGAAGTGCATAGTGAAATCCTGTCTCAAAAAGACCGCAAAAAAAAAAAATGTAGAATTGTGAGACTCAGAAACATGATTCAATGAATATAGTATTAGCAGAAAACTTTTAACACAGTGATTCAGTACAGACTAAATAGTCTCAAAAATAATAAATAGAAGTATTAAATATTTGATTCTACTGATTGTTTCACTAAGTTCATGATAACTAAGAAAGCTTTTCCTTATTTTTATTTTTTGTAAAATTTTGAAACCTGGAGTTCTGATTGTTGAGACTGCTGTGATTGATGATAAGGGTTTGGGACATTTGCTCTTTTGGACAGGACTTTTAAGTGATTATGGAAATAAATATTTTAACTGTGAATCCAATTTGTTTACAGATATTTGATATTTCTTGGGATTTGTACCAGCCAAATAAACTTGTCAGCTGTGGTGTAAAACATATCAAGGTACTAGAAGGGTTTTGTTATATAATAATCCTGTTTCATTTTCTGCTACCTAAGTATACATTACACTATCAACAATTTAGAGTAGTTTTAGAAACTTGAAAGAATTTATTTTTTTAAATGTCAACTTTAAAATGTTCATATGTTCAGTCTAACAAATACTTATTATATATTTAAAATGTAAAGGATGTAGATGTGAATAAGAATTAATGAACCACTCTCGGTAAAGGAATTTATAGTCTAGTGAGGTAGGATTTATTGTGTTCAGTTTATTTCTTTGTATTTCACTTATAAAGTAAAAGGTAGTATAAAGTAACCAAGTAAACAAAAAGCTTTTCATTAGCAGAGCAAAAATGGTTTGTAGAAGCAACATGGATAGAAGTGGCTCTTCCCTTTATTATGTGTTTAGCTGGATGAGCTATTTAACCTATTAAAGATTTTTTTCAAATCTTGAAACTGATTGCTCTCATCCTTGAAGAGTTGATGGTTAAAAAGACAGCATATTTGAGTGCCTGGTAAAGGGTAAGCTTTCTGAAAGTATTTTTTTCTCTTTCTTTATTTGCCCTCTGATTTGACTTCAGCTTTGATAACCATTATTTACTCTGCTCATGCAAGCTCTAGGTTTTGTTTTAAAATCATAGTTGAGGATTCAAAGCCCATAAAATTAGTAATGATGTTCACTTTGTGTCTAAGTCACTGGGGCAAATGGCACATACTTGCTTTTCTTACACTCTTTTATCTAACAGTTTCTGAAAACAGTTAATTCCTAGTGAGTCCAATGCAGATCTACCTGCTTCTGAAATTCTGTTTTTCATATTCTGGTGTTGGTTTTTGAATTAGTAATATTAAATTTTTATCTTTTCAATAAATATTAAGTAGCAAAGGCACTATGCCAAGCTTTAAGGCACATGATGTAAACGCTATGAAGACAGAGATTTTTATCTTGTTCATCTTTGAGAGCAAGATGATAATTGACAGGTATATATATGTATACATATATATATATCTTAATAAATGATGGGCTAATTATGAATTAAGAGATCTTATTGGTGACTTACATTGTAAATAAAGCTAAAAGTTATATATTCAGTTATATATAGAAGTTAGAGCTCATCTTCTAAAACTAAACAAACCTGTATCTTTTTTATGCCTTACATTTCTTTTCCTTTGATAGCAGCAGCAAACATTCCTTTTCCCCTCAAAATAAGACTTAGCCAAAAAATAATAAGTCTTGCAAACTAGAAATCAAAACTGCCAGCCCCAGTCAGCCTATCCTAGCCTTACCTGCATTTGGTGGCTACTTTGTAAGGCAGATAAGACAAGAATAGCCTGATTGAAGCTGGCATTTTTGATCTCTATTTTCAATTCTGATTATTTTCCAACTAGGTTTTATTTTCAAGGAAACACAGGTAGCATAGTAGTAAAGTCAGGTGTGGTGCCTCATGCCTGTAATCCTAGCACTCAGGAAACTGAGGCAAAAGGACACCTCTAAGTTTGAGGCCAATTTGGATGACATGGTGAATTCAAGGCCAGCCTAAACTACATAGTAAAACACTGTCTCAAATAAATAAGAATAGCATTATAGTTCTTTTTTGTAGGCAGTATATGTAAGAAAACTAAGTCCCAAAGGTGATCTAAGCGCTCCCGAGTTTAGCTTAGTTGGCTAAGGCCCCACTCTGTAAACATAAGGTTGTGAGTCCCATCCCAGAGGCAGCAAAAAAAAAAAAAGACTACAAAAGTAATCTAAAATGGTACAATAGCCACTAATCACTTGAAGCTTTATAGATATAAAGTTAAATAAAATTCAAAATTCATGCTTCCAGCCAATTCCAAATGCTTAAATATATCTAATGGTTACTGTATTAGAATGCATAAGCACACACACTTTTCATCATTACTGATCTACAGTTTAGAACAGAAGTTCTTAGCTCTTGTTTAACATCAGAAGCATTTTGAAGCCTGAGCCTCATTCTCTAAAGATTTTATCTTAGTTCACCTGTGTTGGAGACCAGGAAATTTTGTAATTTTTCTAGGTGAATCTAATGTGAAAACAAGTCGGAGAATCACTGACTTCAAAGAAAATAATAGATTTAAATTATGAATTGCTGAAAGGGAGAAACTGGCTATTCTTACACAAAGAAATTATGAACTTTTCATTTTAAAAATCACGAAATCAGGTGTGGTGGCACCTGCCTATAATCCTAGCACTTGGGAGGCTAACGCAGGAGGATCACTGTGAGTTCAAGGTCAGCATGGGCTACAGAGAGAGACTCTGTCTCAACCAAAAAGAAAAAAAAAGCGTGAGTTCAATAGCAGTCTGAACTACAGAGAGACTTTGTCTCAAAACAAAACAAAATTTAATTCATTAAAGTATGCACTAATTATTTGAATGGATAAGTGTTACAATTTTTGTTCTTTGAGGCTTAGGACTTTAAAATATAAGTGTAAAGTATTAAAATTATAATTTTTTAATTTTTTTTATTTAAAGAGAAAAAAACAGAAAAAAGGTAGAAATATTACAGAATTTCAAGAAAAGAAGATAAACAGTAAGAAATCACTAGTTGATAAATTACATATTGTTCTGTTAGAAATAGTTTTTCAAGTTACAAAATTAAAGAACACAAAGTGGACACTCAAGCAGTGAGAGTGCAAACAGATCTGTTCAGCAATCCAACAAGAACCTAGAAATATGGTTATCAATCCCACACACCTAAACATACATGCAGCTATATCTTTTATAGTGCTTCCTATTTCCTCTTATAATTTTTTTAGTAATTTACTTACTTCACAGTTAAATGTGCTAGGCATGGAGGTGCATGTCTGCAATCCCAGTACTCTGGGAAGCTGAGGCAGAAGGCTTCCAAGTTTGAGTCCTGCTGTCTCAGCATTTTTAAAAAGGACTAGTAACGTAGGTTAGTGTGTAGGTCTTAGGTTCAATCCCCAGTACTGAAAAAAGGGAAAAAAAGTTACATTCTCTCAACCTAATTAATTTATACCACACCATTTAACGTATTTGTCCCTGCACCATCTAAGTCAAATAAGACATTTCTCTCTGCAAATTACAAAAATTTACTGAAATCTACCTAATAATGCAAAACCTCTGGTCACCAAGAACTATGACTTCTCTGTCTTCTCCAATTGATGAACAAATCATTCTAAATTGATGTCTATCTTACTTTTTTAAACTTTACAAAAGGAAACTGCTCAGCTTTTAAAAGATCCACAAGAGAAACATAGTCTTCTCTTCCCATTTTTAGTTTCCATTAGAGATTAAACTTTAGAGTTGGTCATGTTTCCTATCTGAACATGGCGTCTTACCTTCTTTTTCATTGCTAACTCATTCGTGACATTTTTGTGTCTGTTTCAAGTAGATTTTTTTCAGAAATCTAAGGAAAGCATAGCATATTTTTAAAATAATCTAGTTCAACCTCCGTATTCTTACAGATAAGGATTGAAAGCAGTGATTTGCCTGTAATCACATAGCTTTTGGCAATGTGATGTGAGGATGTGAACATTGAATGCCATTGTATCATAAAGCAATTTATTAGGTAATTTCTAGTCTGCTGTTCTGAGATAGCATTGAAATATTAGAAATGTTTTATTTTATAAGCATTCTTTAGTAATTTGATTATTATACTATGTACTTTTTTTAGTTTTGGAGTTTATGCGGAAATGCTCTAACCCCAAAACGAGGAGTCTTCGGTAAAACAGGTGACCTTCAGACAATATTGTGCCTAGCCTGTGCTCGAGATGAGCTAACATATTCTGGTGCACTCAATGGAGATATATATGTCTGGAAGGGAATCAATCTTGTGCAAACAATTCAAGGCGCCCATACTGTAAGTATATTTAAACACCTTTAGATAATGACTACTTAACCTTCTATGTTAGTTACTTTTCTTGTTGCCGAGACAAAATACCCAACACCTAAGGTTAAAGGAGAAAAGGTTTACTGTAGCTCACAGTTTGTAGAGGTTTCAGTCCATAGTTTACTTTCTCCAAGGCAGAGTGGCACAGCAGAGGGGCATCGCAGGGGAGAAATGGTCTAGGGCAGGCAAAAGGCAGCCATGCAGCAAAGTAGCAAAGAAACATTAAATCTGAAATACTGTTTTATTCCTATGTCATATGAAAATATTGTTAAGTCAGTTTCTAGCTTTATATAGTAGATGTTTTTAAGAAGCTTATATTGTTACCTTATTTCCTCATCTAGGCAGGAATTTTTAGCATGAATGCTTGTGAAGAAGGCTTTGCTACTGGTGGCAGAGATGGCTGTATTCGTCTTTGGGACTTAACTTTTAAACCAATTACTGTGATTGATCTCAGGGAAACAGATCAGGGATATAAAGGTAATAATAAAACAAATGTCTCATTACTAGGCAAATTCTAAACACACCAAGGATTGTTTCTTTCTTTTAGTAAACATGACTATATATTTTGAAAATATAAATAAAAAATTTGATTTGCCCTTCACATTGTATAAATTTATTTGAAGGCTTTGAGGTTTTTTGCCTCTAGGGAGTTTGGGTTCATGTTATGACAAAGATTCTTTTATGTATCTAAAGCCTGTTATATTATGACCTACAGAGAGATCTGTCAGACACTTTGGTAAACTTGAATTTTGAAAATACTTCATGATTAGAATGCTAAACAGAACAATTTACCAATGCAGTTGTTACAAATAAAGTATGTTGGTGATTTAAATAGGTATAGATATGTTTTCTTGCATCCAATTTGTAAGCAATTGGGGGATTTTTTTTTCTTTTGGTAATTTTAAATACACTAGAATTTTTAATAGTGTAATTTAGCATATTTTCTAAAGTAGTATTTTAAGTCTCAGATTGGAAGTTTCTTTGATCTTTGTTTAAATTGTATTTTAGTCACTTGGTAGGTGTATAGCCTTGGGATAATTATTTAGTTATCTCTTTTTATTGTGTTGAGGATTATAATATTTTGAAACTTACAAAATAATTTTTATTTTATAAAATTAAGACAAAAATTTATGAATGATAAGAAAATAAAATAGTTATTACATGGTGTATCATTATCTTTGTTATTTTCACACTGCGATACATAAACCAAAAAGATTTTTACAAGAAAGAAACAGGTAGTAACACAAAACTTTCTTTTCAACAAACTAAAATAAGCTAATGGTATAAATGAAACCAATTAGCACACATATTGTAAGACAAAGGAATTTGTGTTTTGGGGAAATAGTTGAAGTTCTCCCTACTTCCTATTTATCTCCCTTCTATTTTACTCTTTATTTGATGCTTTAAACATTTGATTACCACATGAATACTGTGCAGTATATAATAACTGTTGTATTGACCATATTTTATAAATGATGAAACTGAGAAAAACAGCTTTCCTAAGATTGCCAAAGGATTTGTGGAAAATGCCAAAAAAATTTTTTATCTGAATCTGTTTGTGAAAACATTGAGGAAATGAAATATTAGATAAAGTGAAAAGCCACAGTATTAAAGAAAAATATAATTCTATAAAATTAGTTCCTGTGTAATTATTTATTGAATAAAGCAGACTGTAAATGCTATTAAACATTGGCTAAGGAAGTAGATTATCTGGAGTTGTCTACCAGGAAACAGGAGGGTGCATATCTTGAAGGATGAGTAGAAACAGGTATATAAAAAGAAATATCATTCCATGTAGAAAACATAGGAAATTGAAGAAAGTGAGAGTGTAGAATAAGGACTTGCACATTTCTTCTATGTTAATATCCAAGGTATAAGAATTAATTTTAAATTAGAGAGACTGGCAGTATATTATTACAGCACTGATATTTAATACAATCATTGACATTAAATACTTTTTTACTAGGTTTGTCTGTGAGGAGTGTTTGTTGGCGAGGTGACCACATTTTAGTTGGAACGCAGGATAGTGAAATTTTTGAAATTGTGGTACATGAAAGAAATAAACCTTTCCTAATTATGCAAGGACATTGTGAAGGTGAACTTTGGGCACTTGCTGTCCATCCTAATAAACCTTTGGCTGTGACAGGAAGTGATGATCGTTCAGTCAGGTAAGCAAATTACAAAGTCAATGCATAGATTGAAATTTGTCCTTAGATAAAACTGAAAAAAAAATACTTAAAGATTCAAATTTTAGAGCTTATAGTATATCAAATGAATGCAATAGGTACTTCAAATTAATATAATTAATAACAAAAATATTTTTTCTCTGAAAAATATAGTTTTCTTCATATTGGAATATACAGAGCTACCTATACCTTTTTTTTTTTTTTCTTCGTACTGGGGACCAAACAGCCTCACACTTGCGGGGCAGGTGCTTATGCTACAGAGTCCCGGATCCTACCTATACCATTTTTTTTTTTTGTACTGGGGATTGAACTCCCTGCCTTGCGCTTGCCAGGCAGATGCTTATGCCACTGAGCTAAATTCCCAGCCCCTACCTGTACCTTTTCAATAGCTGTTGGATATATTGCAGTTTATTCAACTATCCATTTTTGATAGAAGTTTAGTTTCTTCCAGTTTTGTGTATTTACAGCATTTTCAATGAATACCATTTTGTTTTATTATTTTTACATATGTAAATATTAATATCTTTATTGTATATTCTTAGTAGTGTTTAAAGGATATATGCATTTTTAAATTGGCACGTAAATACCTTACACAGAACAGCAAAAATTTACACACCTATAAATATATGAAAGTGCCTATTTTCCTAAACTCTTGCCCAAAACACTAAAAAATGATATTGTCTTGTGTTTTGAAGCTATATATTTCTCACCTATTGAATGCTGTTGAGTATGTTTTCATATGTTTGAAGGACATTTGTATTTCCTTTTCTGTGACCAGACATTTGTATTTCCTTTTCTGTGCCTGTTTTCTTTTTTATTAATTCATTGGTCTTTTGCTGTAATTGACTTAAAATAGGCTCTAATGATATCTGTATGCATATCAGAGAAATAGTTCTGGGTCTGTAATAGTTCTCACAGAGTGGTTCTTGGACCTCCATCATCATTACAAAGGAATTTATAGGAAGTGAAAATTCTCAGACCTTTCCCAGGACCTAAAATAAGAAATTCAACAATTTAACAATCCTTCCAAATGACTATGATATTTTAACTTTAAATTACTTACTGGTCTTGCTCCCAGTATTCTTAAATCTCTGAGCAACTGTTCTTACTAAAAGGCCAAGTCTTAAACAAGTCTACATTTTCTAGACACATTTCCTCAGCTGCTGCATCTCAAGAAGGAGAGGAATTAGTAACCTACTTAATCACTAGTAAACAGCTCTTTTTGTTTGGCTAATGTATGAACCATTTAAAAACTTACTGTTGCTGTAACCTCATTTTAATTTTTAATTTTATAAAGAAATTGTTGTGGTGAGAGATTCTGTTCTAAATTTTCTAATTTTTTTGACCAAATGATATAAAGGAAATATAACTTTCAACCTGCTAGATGTCTGATACGCTGAGTTTATGTTTCCCAAAATCGAAGAATGAATTCTGAGGAACTGAATGAATTCAGAGGTTAAGAGTAGGAAGTTTTATTGAGGGAGAGACAGCTCCTGCCTGAGAGAGACAGGAGACCCAGAAAATGAGTTGCCCATGAACCCACTTCTCAAAGGAAGTTTTATAGAGCAAAACCATGAGGTGAGTACAAGTTGGGACACAGCTGTGATCAACCAGTAAGTCTACAAGTATAACCGCTTAGATAATGTTGATCCAATGGGGAAGCAAGTCATGTAGAAGTATACATTGAAAGAACAAGGACCTTTTTTGGAAGAGATGAGTCAGGAAGTCCTAGTCACCTATGCCAGTGACTGATGCCTATTTAGAAGTTCGATAATTATTATTTATCCCTGAGGAAGGTCTGTGCCTCCAGCCACAGCTGTAACATGTTCTTATCTTTTGCACTGACCCAACCCTGTCAGACTGCATATAATATTTCTAACTTAGCTGTCTGTAATGTGTATTTAGTCTAGTAACATTAATGTACATTTATATTCTTTTAACACAGCTATAATTACATAATAATGCTTTGCCATCTAACATTATGATCTGTATTCCACTGGCACGTTTAAAATGCAATATTTAAAGTGCACTTTTATCTTTTTCCTCCTGTTTAAACATGATGGATATGTACAAATAATAAAAATAATAAAATTTTTGCCACAGCTGATGTAGTTCAATGTGAAGACCTTGGGTTCAATCTCCAGTGTGACTGGTTGATTTATTCATTGATATATATTTTTATGTAGATATTCCTAAATCTTCTCCCCAAGTACTGTTTCAACTATACTCCACAAGTTTTAATGTGAAGCTTTGTTAACTTACTTAAAAATATTAACTTATTTTCATTAGTATTTTATCTTTGTCTCTGTTAATTGAAAATATAATTCTCACTTTTCAAATAGCACATCTTTTCTAGTTCTTTTCATTGTCGATTTTTAACTTTTAAGTTGGAACAGATTCTGAATTTGAATATCTTTAAATTTAAAAGACCATATATAGTAATTTTATTTATATATGTATACATCCATTCATACTTTTGTCAGAATAGAGATCATCTAACTAAAATGATGATTGGAACAAATTAACATGATTGTATTGTTTTTAAAAACACCTTTGTTGGCCAAACCTGTGGCGAGGGAGGGACTAAGGCGTGCGAGGGTAGAAGTGAGCTCTGCCGGTGTCACAGCCGCTCCTGCCATCCTTGGCTGCCTTGCCGGGAGGAGATGGCAGCAAAGTAGGGGTCCAGTGGCACCTTGGTGCCTCCTGCTTCTGGCTAAGCTGCCCTTGCCGCTTCCACTGCTGTTAGCACCTCAGACACCCGGGCCGCTGCGGTCCACAGTTTGCGGCTGCCATGAACTGCAGCCCTGACATTACACGCTGCCTTGGAGCCAAATGAGTATGGACTGAAACCACCAAGAACTGGGAGCAAAAGATGGCTGATCAATGAGCAAGGAAATACAGAGCCTCCAGGGAGAAACAACTCATATGCCAGAATAAAACATCCTGGAGAAATCCAGACAGAGGGAGATGGATCCTCTTAACACAGGAAGAAATTAAAATGAAAAAACCTCATCAAACATGCAGTCTCAGGGCTACAATTGGAACAGCTAAAATTAGTGGACATGGTGCTTTTGCTGTGACCTGCGGAGCCACCCGAACTCGCGCCAGTCAATACTTGCCATGACCCACAGAACCACCTGAACTTGTTCCTGCTGTGACTCACAGGAGCCACAGCCATGCTGACGTAGGGGGTTGGTGAGCTCAACGGAGAATGGAGCTGGTGAAGGGACCTTCATTAATCCATGGTCAGTTCTGGGAATAAGACCCTCCATGGGAAGGGCGTGACCAAATGGGCAACATGTTGGAATCTGGCAGGAGCCTGAATTAGGAA
Organism: Hydrochoerus hydrochaeris; assembly: GCA_004027455.1. Taxonomy (NCBI): domain Eukaryota; kingdom Metazoa; phylum Chordata; class Mammalia; order Rodentia; family Hydrochaeridae; genus Hydrochoerus; species Hydrochoerus hydrochaeris. Next base: position 16,826 of record PVLA01011716.1, read on the forward strand.
CAATAGTGACTTCAGTTGGTTGCTCTCTTCCCAGAGCAGATTCGTGGGATTTGCTTGGCCTGGATCTTGCCCCTGGCTGGGACCCAATAAGCCATCCCAAACTGATTCCCTACGCACAGCACACACTAACCTGGTGAAGGCCCCTGAAGTTTGACTGACCTGTTGGGGAGGGGCAGGCATACTGCAGCCCCTGCTTACACCTCAGTGACAAAAGCAAACAGCAGAGGGCAGAAATCCCTCACCAGCATGCTTCAGAAGAACCATAACCAACAAGGAAAGGGGCTGAGACCTCCACTGTACACCTGTATGGAAGACACCAAAACCATGATGAGAGAGAAACAAGAAAAAGCCTCCAACCCAAAACCCTGAGAACATTGATCCAGGAGAGGGAAAAACAAAAGAGACTGAGGGCAGCAAACATGCAACATCAGACATGGCTTCAATGGACATTAAGAGATATCTTTGGGACCTTGTAGATGAGCTCAAAACTGAAATATTAAATCAGGTAAAGCAAGATATAAGATTAATAAAAGAAATACTAAGCACCTCTCAAGAAGACATAGACAGAAGAAGGGAGGAACACAAAGGAGAGAAACATTCAATAAAGAATATAAAGAAAATATAGAATACATGAAGCAGATTCAAACAGATTACCAGGAAATTAACAACTTCACTGAAAGCTGGCAAAACTCCTTAAAAGAAACTAAGGATAGATTATCAAAACTTGAAGACAAGGTGGCAGTGTGTGATCATGAAAGGAAAGATCTCTTAAAAATAACAAGGAAACAGGCAATAACAATACAAAGGCTAGAAGACGACAAGAGAATCTATAATTTAAGAATAAGACGTGAACGAAGAATCAGGAATAAAAACAGGCAAATTACAAAGGCAAATTACAAATTCATGGAAATAATTAAGGAAAACTTCCCAAGCATGGGAAAAGAAAATGATATTCGGTTATGTGAGACATACAGAACTCCAGCCACCTACAAGCAAAACAGAGCTACACCCAGACATACAATAATCAAGATATCAGAAATTCAATATGAAAACAATATTAAAAGCCATCAGAGAAAAGAAACAGATTACCTATAAAGGAAAGCCCATCAAGATCACGGCAGACTTCTTAACACAGACCATCAGATCAAGAAGAGCTTGGAGCAAAGTATTCCAAGCCTGAAAGAAAATAACCTCCAGCCCAGATTGATGTATCCTGCAAAACTGTCACTAGAAATTAATGGAGAAACAAGATGCTTCCATGACAAAGAGGAACTGGGGGAATTTATGACCACCAGTCCAACCCTGTACAGAGAATACTGAAGGACATTCTAGAGAGAGAGAAAAAAAAGTACCAGGATTTTAGGAACAGAGGCAGAAAGGCCTCAATGAATAGGGCAGGCAGTAGAATGAAGGAGAAAAGTAGACAAACAAAGGCAGAAAAATAGCATAGCAGAAATGAGGCAGAGAAGCTTGGCTATAATCTCTAACATAGATGGCCTTTATACACTAAAAAAAAAAAAAAAAAAAAGAGTAGATCAGGAGGTAGGGTCCATTGAGATTCTCTGTATAGGAACTATAATCAACCTGAGAGAAAGTTTATGGACTGAAAATCAAATATGAGAAAATAATGCTCTATGTGACAGGGAGCCAGGGAGAAATAGGAGCAACTCGACCACCACCAGGATATTTATGTGCAGCAGAGAACTACTCAGCTATAATGAAGGAAAACCTCGAGGCTTTTGTAGGTAAAGGAATACAACTTGAGATCAAGTTCCGGAGTGAGAAGGTTTGGAAAAAAGCAGGTTGCCCCCCCGAATCTAAAAACTGAGGGAGTTGGTGGGACCCAAAATGTGCAGCACCCTGTGGGAGTGAAAGGGGAGGAACAGCCTAAAAAAAGAAGGCAGAGGATATTGTTAATAGTGAACCAGGATTTAAAACCCACATTACTCACACCACTCTGCTTAGATGGATTATATTCTGTTCCACTTTGTCTACTTGTACTAGATTTGAGGGCACAGACAGTTATCCTGAAAATAGCAGGATATAGTACAGTAATCATCCTTAATTTCCTATTAACTTAATCTGAAGCTCTGTGTAACTTACACTGTTTGGACATGACTGATCGTAATCGAATCTGGTTTGTTAGATTGCTGTTTTGTATTGATAGGTTTTATTCAAAGCTGTTGTGATTGATAGTATCAAGTCTGAGAGTATAGACAACTGTGCTGAAGATGACAAGATTTACTAGAATATCCACTCTGGTTTAATTATTACCTGCCTTTGAAGTTTTATACTGTCTACAATGTTTTATTTTTACTAATATTGTTATGTACTGCTATATTTAACTATACTGCTATATTCAATTATGCCTGATGATATAGACAATTCTATTGAAGATAATAAGAGACAACACAGAAACCATTGTAGATCACCTTGTACTGTGGTTTTATATGACTTTTTGGTTTTATGTTTTTATAGGAATTTGTTTTGTTTTTGTCTTGCTATGTATTAGTTTTCCCTCTAAAAAGAAAGGATAGAAATACATGTAGAGACTCATGCATATGTAGCTGTTTACAGTCTCACTGTTTGAATATCTACTTTGTATGCTTTAATTTTGTAACTTGAACAACTATTTCTAAGAGGACAGTATGTAATTTATCAACTAGTGATTTCTTACTGTTTATCTTTTTTTTAATTCTGTATGACTTCTACCCTTTTCATGTTTTTTTCTCTTTAAATAAAACAAAAACTTGAAAAAAAAAAACCTTTGTCAATATAAGCATGACCAATGTTTCTGTTTTTTTTTTTTTTTTTTTTTTTTTTTTTTTTTTTTTTTTTTTTTTTTTTTTTTTTTTTTTTTTTTTTGGTACCAAGGATTGAACTCACAACCTTGTGCTTGCCAGGCAAGTGCTTATACCACTGAGCTAAATCCCTGGCCCAATGTTTCTGTTTTCACAGAAAGTATTTTCTTGTCAGAAAGAAATTAAAATATCTATTTATTTTACTTGAAATGCAATTATTATTTTAATTGAAAGCTTTTCATAATCATTATTTTGAAAGTATACTATTAGTCAACTCTCTTTGTTAAATTTTACAGGATTTGGAGCTTAGTAGATCATGTGTTAATAGCAAGGTGTAATATGGAAGAACCAATTCGTTGTGCAGCTGTAAATGTAGATGGAATCCATCTTGCACTTGGAATGAAAGACGGTTCATTTACTGTACTTAGAGTAAGGTATGGTATTAGAGTGGAAGTATAGTGATTTTCTGTTCAGTGAGGTACAATTTTGTAATACTCATTTTTCACCTATTTACTTTTTCTTCCTACAGTGTGTTTCAGATACTCTCTTTAAACATAAAATAAGATTTATAAAAGGATAGCTTTGTCAAGTAAATAAACTCAAAAACCTTGGTTTGAGGAGCTAAAAATGCTTAGTAAAGCCAAGCATAGTGACACATGCTTGTAATCTCAATGTCTAGAAGGCTAAAGCAGGAGAATTTTCCCCATTGACTTAAGTTGGAAATATTGTACCTTAGCCTGAGCAGCTTAGCAAGGTCCTTGTCTCAAAAACAGAGAAAGAACTATAGATGTAACTAAGTGCAAAGGCCCTGGGTTCAATCTGCAGATCCCCAGAAGTAGGAAAAAATAAAATTTAGTAGACAATTTGCTACATTTTTGAGCTATAAATTTAGGTCTTAACTTTCCTTGGTGGTACTTTAAGTAATAATCCCCTGCATTAAACAACCCAGGAGTAATAAAAAAATGAGTAGATTTTTTTGTTGTTGTCAGTCATTGCATCTTTATACTTTGAGAAACAATGCCTGCTTCTCTTCCTTTGAGTAATTTAATGAATTTGTTTTTTAAAAGTTGAATTGTAACTGAGTGTACATCCAATTTGAATTCTGTCTAACTATTAGAAACGTGCTACAGATCCAGAAGTATTTACAAGCAGAAGTATTAATGAAATCTGGCTTCTCTAGTTCAGTGATTTTTCTGTTCAGTAGCTTGATTCAGAAACCATCAATTCATTTCTCTCTTTGCCTCCCTTGTTCTGGAGAGTCTACTTTCTTGATAGCTCTCAAATGAATGTCCTTCCTGCCGTTCTCACTGTACTCTTGTGTAGGCTTTTGTCTTCTCTTAATTGGATTGGTGAAATAACTAGTCTTCTTTTCCCTTGCTTTTCTTCTCTCAAGATCTTTTTCACTCTTCACTGATAGTGATTCCTTTTTAAATACATTTATTTTCGTTTTTCTTTACAAACTATGAGAAAAGATTCATACTCTGTTTAGGACGAGATTTGTAATCCTTTATATGGTTCACATTGTCTCTCCAGCCGGTTTCCATAAACCTCTTTTTCATCTATACACAACTTCTTTCACTTCTTCAGATACATCATATGCTCTGGTACTTTTGAACTTCTGTATGTGCTAACCCCTCTTTTAGAAGTAAATTTTTATGATGAGGTACCTATGGTTTTTCTCTTAAAGTGATTTTTAAAATTGTAGTAAATGTATATAATATAAAGTTTACCTTTGAACTATTTTTAAACGTGAAACTCAGTGGCATTTAATACATTCACATTGTTGCACCATTATCACCACCATCCATCACTGGACCTTTTTTATGTTTCTGTATGAATTCAGCTTGGCATGACTGTAGCCATCTTGAAATATAACCACCATGACAGTCTGAATGACTCCAGTCTGTTTTTCCAGACTGGAACTTTACAACCAGACCTTGGCACCTTTACAAGCAGTTACTAAACTAGTTTAAGAGACCATTACTAGCTTAAGATAAACCAGGTATGTTCTGATTTGGATGAAGTCACTTTTGTCCACAAGTGCAGATGTAGTTGTGTATCCCTCTTTCTGACCCAATTTTCTAGAGACACACTTGCTGTTGGTGCTGCCCAGGACTCTGCTTCTGTTAGTAAGTCCCTCAATAAATTACACTTTGTGTGTTCTGTCTCTTTGTCCATCTCTTTCTCCTAAGTGTCACCATATGTTGGGACCTGTTGTCATACATTGATACCAGATTGCCTCACAACATTTCCAAACTGAAACTCAACATCTTTGATATGTTAATTTTCCATCTTCCTCTCCCTAATCTCTGGTGACCACCAGTCTGCTCTCTTGTCTTTATGACAGAATTGGACTAATGTAGATACCTTATATAAGTGGAAGTTTTAAACTAAAATTTTTAAGTGCAGTATAAATGTTGAATTTTAATTAAATCCTCTTCCTAGGTCCCTATAAATATGTCTTATTGCCTTGTTTCATCATGTCAATAGTTTCTTAAAATGAAATTAAAGATAATGAAAGATTCCCATTCAGCTCTCAGGAGAGTTATAATTTTGCCATTGATTTTGGTCATTAAATCTAGAATCTTTCTAACCAAAATCATGTGTTCTTCATTTTTCTCATAGGCTAATTTCTTTGGAGACTGGCGTATAAATATTCATGTTAGAAATCCATGGAGACTAGTTATGAATAGTAATATTTACAATAAGCTTCAATTTTGTCTGTCTACAAGAACTGGAAGTATTGGAAGTTTTGGAATTGGAGTGCTAATAGTATAGATGTTTCATAAGAATGTACAATGTATGTAAAAACAACTTAGAGTTCTATTATATTTCTGATATGCATTAAAGAGTTGTGAGTATTATTACTTTATACATTACTTGTCCTTTCAGTTATACATTTATTTGTCCTTTGAATAACTATGTGCCACAAACTGAGTGAATATGTTATCTCTAATAAGGCTGTAATTTAGTTACAGAATTAAAAGTTGGTAATAGAATCTTTGGAATAATCATTATGAGAGTTAAATGCCTTTGGAGTTTAACTACAGATTTTTAACTTAGAAAATAACCTTACTACTTCTGAATTTGTCTATTCTTGGTTCACTTTGTATTCTCCATATAGTAAAGCAGGATTCATTAGTATATCTGTGCTAAGTACCCTCATAAGGAATGGTCATATAGTATTATGGTTGGAGAAACATAAAATAGATTAGAAGCTAACATACAGAATCTTTTTGTTTTCCATTTGTGCTACTGGGGATTGAACACAGGGCCTTTCAAATGCAAGGCACGAACTTGTCCACTGAGCTATACCCCCACCCCATTCCTTACTAATTCTTAAGTTATACACTAGTGTACCAAGGCAAAACCATGGTGTCTTTCTTAAGATTCTATCCTGGATTAAACTCACAGATTAGAGCTTTATCTTAACAAGATCTAAAAGGCCTTTCATAATTTCCCTCAGCCTCCCTCACCAGATTCAACTCACACTGTAGCCCCTTTCTTACATCATTACAATTTACCTGGCCTTCTTAAGCTGAACTTGAATTTTTTTTTTTTGCATTGAGCTCCTTCATATACTGTTCTGTCTGCTGGAACATGCATACTTTACTTACCAGGTCTCATGTGTTCCTTGAAATAGTTTAGGTATCACGGATATCTATTCCACTCTATTTGACAATGTCTTCCCAGACTTCCTTAGGAATGATTATTCTGTTATGTTCTCTGGTCAGTGCTATGTATCTCCACTCCATCATGTGTTACAAACTGTTAATACTTAAATATTCTCAGCCTTTGGACTCTCTCTACTTTTTAAAGAAATTGTAGCATCCACATACTAGTTTCCCAGAAGTCTTCATCTAGAATTTTTTAAATTAACAAGTGTTCATCTAATGGCCTTCTTTCCTTTAAATTTGTCATAGAAACTCATTTATGAGAGAGAGTAGTCATAGCATTCATAATGTTACCTTAGCAACATAATATACCAGTCAGTCAGCCGAACCTCTTTCTTCATTGTTTTATTCCATGTGTGATTCAGAGAAAAAAGAATATCATGACAGAAAAACCAAGGATTCATGGCACACTTAATTTTAGCATTCACTGGGTGCACTTAAATCTTTAAAACAAAAATGCTATTAAAAAATACCAAAATAATTCTGAAGTTTTCCAAAAGCATGTTACTAATGTTTGCGGAAATTATAATATCTCTAATAAAGAAAACATGAGTTATAAAATAATATATTAATATTTTTAAAAATTTTGCTCCATATAGATATAATTGAATGGATAAATGCAGAGCAAAGAGGACTAAGGTGTATAGATTTAATTAGAATCTAAAGGAAAGAATCAATGGGAAAGGTATAGAGTTATAGGAGTCTGTTGTTAGGATCTAGGTAAGGCAAAAGTGATCAAGAAAGCTTTTTTTTTTTTAAAGTACAAAACTTTTAAATATTACAGTCTTGGATCTATCATTGGATTACTTTTCTAGATCTATTCTTAGCATTATATTGGTTATGGTAATTGTTAATTACTATAATTTAAAGGTTCCCTAAATGCATAGTGGATCAAATACAACAGAAAATAATTCTTGGATATGTAGCTGTCTGAAGTCAATGAATGGCTTTCCTTTCTTAGATGACTCAAAGATCCAGACTCTGATTTTGTTGTACTTTATCAATCCCTGGGCCTATCATCATAGATAGCAACATCTAGCCAGCATAAGAAATGAGAATATTTCAAGAGGGTATTCCTGCTTCCTAAAAGAAGCATAGCTTGGAAATAGCTTACTTCACTTTTTCTCACATATCTTTGGTGTGATCTGAGGCATCTAGCTAAAATAGCTACAAAGGAGACTAGGCAATGTAATCTAGGAAAAGAGAAAATTGAATTTTTGATTAAGTGCTATCACACTGTCACATATACTAGTTTTTATTTTTCTTTGATCCCCTTTTGGAGTTCAGTTTTTATCTCTTTCTTTATGTGATTAATATGATGCTAAAACCCAAACTGGCAACAAATCAGATTCATCACAGATTGCCTTCTGTTTTCATCCCCATGATTTTCTACCTTGTCTGCCTCCTCTTGTATCACCTTATATTATTCACCACTGTTCAGATAAACCATACATTTGGATACTTCCTTGCTTTGCTCATGCTGTATCTTCCTCCTGGAAAATACTCTCTCCTTTTTTAGACTTAGCTAGTACCTCAAGTTTTATGCTTAAATAGAATTTCACCCTTCCCTGGCTCTTCCATCTTTAATATAGTTTTAACCCATCTTTCAGTATTGCTTACAGAGCTTCACACATTCCTATTGAGCAGTTACCACATTTTATCACAATTACTTTATATTCATCTTTCATAAAAGGTAGGTTTGAGTGTAATTTCTTAATGCTAAACCAAAATAAGTGTTTAATATTTTTGAAAGAAAGCTGAATGTGATTGCTCTGAATTATCCAGAGACTTTAAAAACTGAGAAAAATATTTTAGTTTCTGAAATTATCTACTTGGAACATTTCAGATCAGTGATACAAATTTTATACAGGAAAAAATCCCTTTCACTAATTGAAAGTATAAATTCTCACTTCCTGCTACCTCTTTGCTACCCTTGCCTACCTCTTCTCTGTCTCCTCCTTCTTACCAGTTCCAAAACCTTGAAAACTCAGTAGAGTTAAACCAAGTGTTCACCCACTTTTATGGTTGTTACCAGTACCTGTGTTACTTTGGAAACAAGTTTATAAGGCATCATTGAAGAAAATGTTTACTGATTGACAAGATCCATAAGGAAGGATTTTTTTTTAAAGGTTGAAGGAGGTAGAAATCAAAATAACTAGTAGTAGCTATTTAAACATATTGTTGAAATAATGTCCTTTCATACTTTCTTTATTTTCTGAATGTAATTTTATGTATTTGCCTTTCAATAAAAATTTGTTTGAAAATTATAGTGTTTATAATTAACAGGCATTTATGAAGAACTTTTATCATAAAAATTTACTTTATGAATCAGATGCTTAGTAAGAATTTCTGAAGTACTACTAAATTATAAACTGATACTGTACTTTTTTCCCCACTTGTGGTACTGGAGATAGAACCCAGAGCCTCATGCATGCTAGGCAAGTGCTCTGCCCTGGAGCTGCATGCCAGCCCCTCCCCATCTTCTCTGCTTTGGAAATGTGCATTGTTTCCTATGTTTTAGTTAAGTAAAATAATTATTCCTCAACGAATACAATTTATTTACATTTATTTTGTAATCTATAAATAGTTGATACAGGCTCACAGTCATTTTAGACACATTTGAAACAGAATTTTCTTGTGATGTTTGTTCATATGATCTCATTTTTTCTTTTTAACAGAGATATGACAGAAGTTGTACATGTTAAAGACAGGAAAGAAGCAATTCATGAGTTAAAATATTCACCAGATGGAACTTACCTTGCTGTTGGCTGCAATGACAGCTCAGTTGATGTTTATGGAGTTGCTCAGCGTTATAAAAAAGTTGGTGAATGTGTTGGGTCACTTAGTTTCATCACTCATCTGGACTGGTCCTCAGACAGTAGATATTTACAGACAAATGATGGAAATGGGAAAAGACATTTTTATAGGATGCCAGGTAAAATTTTCTAGTAAATTATATGTAGTTTGTAGATTTTAATGTCTACTTGATATTTTAGAATTTCACTAGAAACAGAATATGTTACATTTGATTATAGGAAATCAAGAGACTCAAAGGTAATATTTCAAGCATTGTGGTTTTTTCTATGAGGCTGCCATATTATTTTGAAATGCTTCTGGTATTTTTCCTCTCCCTACAATTTTTGAGGTACAGTTGACATAGAAAAATTGTCTATATTAACAGTGTGATTTTTATAAACATATTCTGTATATTATGCAATGATTTCCATAATTAAGCTAATTAACATCCATCAGCTTACACTTTTTTTGGTACAATGAGAACATTTAAGATGTTATCTCTTAACAGATTTCAACTATACCATGCAGTATTAGCCAACATGCTTATAACTAACATGCCTCACGTTAGCTATTCAGAACGTATACATCCTGCATAACTGGAACCTTATGTACACTGTCATCAGCATTGCCTCATCCCTGCCACCTCTTCCATCCCCTGGAAACCATCATTCTCAGGCCTTTTGTTTCTGAAATTCCTTTTCTTGGAGAATTTAAGACCAATTTATATTGTATTAATTTCTCTAACATGTGAGTCATATATGGTAAAGTCACAGTCTGTGTTATTGTCAAAATACCATTTTTGTGTGTAGAACTAAGTAAATACAATTGCACAACCATAAATTAATTAAATTTTTGTAGTTGCCTCAAACTTTTCAGTGTTAATGATATGGCTAATAAACTGAATTTGAAAAGGATTTTTCATCAGAGATTTTAAAAGAATAAAGATGGTCAATATGTTACTGCTTAGCGCTTTAATGTGAAATTTACTAAATTAGTTACTATATTCCATGTTATTAATAGATCTCCCCCAAAGCCTCTTATTAATAATCTGTATGTAATGAAGAATTACTGAACCCTCAAGTCCTCTTCCCTAATACAAATGTATTACTAGCCTTACTTTTTAGTCTTTTTCAATTCTCTTCTTCCTCAATTATGTATCTTAGATTTTTTTTAATATCTGATTTGCCACTTTTTCGTAGGTTTTAACCTTTTCTTCTAATTTTCCTTGTTGCAATCTGTGTCGTGATTTCAATAGAATTCAGTTTTATTTTCTACATGGGTGAACCTGCCAAGCTGACAGTTATATTCAAATCTGTGTGTCACAATCAGTACAATTTTGTTAGTGGCTCTTTTAAAAAAAAGTTTTTTGCATTTTCCTTTCTCCTTACCCAAACTCACTTATCTATTTGTGTGTTCTCATTTGGGGGAAAATATTTAAAATTTTTGATTATCATATTCTAAAATTTAAGCTTGAGTAAAAAAATGAAATAATTTCTTAAATTAAGGCTGATTTATTTTTAGGAGGAAAAGAAGTGACAAATAAAGAAGACATAAAATGTGTTCATTGGGCTTCATGGACATGTGTTTCAGGCCTTGAAGTAAATGGAATTTGGCCCAAGTACTCAGATATCAACGATATAAATTCAGTAGATGGAAATTATATTGGCCAAGTTTTAGTTACAGCTGATGACTATGGAATTATAAAATTATTCCGATATCCATGTTTAAGAAAAGGTATATTTTCTTTCAAAATATTTTAAGTAACCTCTCTCTTGTAATAGATTTTTATATTCTTATAGAAAATGAATCTTTAGATAAATAAGATTTTATATTTTTAAACATGTGCTGGCTGGTAAGGGCATTTATTGTGGTAATTTAGAAATTATTGTCAAATGTTACACTTATTTTTGGTCATGAAATTTTTATTAGAAAATTATTTTTGAATTCATGTTTTTAATAACTGGGCTTTTTGGGGTTTTTTGTTGTTTTTTGGGAGGGGTACGGGGGATCAAACTCAGGACCTGGTGCTTGCCAGGCAGGATATTGTGCCACTGAACTATACCCCCCAGCCTCTTTTTAAACCTTTTGCAAAAAAATATTTTTCTCCCTACTTCTGAATTATTTCCTATTGTCAGACTTTGCAGTAACGACTTACTGTCTTTAGTCATTTAAGTTGCTAAACATTATCTCTGGGAGATCATTCTTCAAGCAACTTTTTTTCATTTATCCTAAGGTCAGAGTTTGGAACCTATTGGTTCATTGGCTAGTGTGAGTACGTTTTTGCTTAATGTATATTTTTGATATTTATGTTCAGTAATAATGAAAATTAAAAATTTAAAAGATCTTATCACTGGTTATTTTCTATATGTTTATATTTTTCACAGATGTCTTCTAAAATCACATTAATCATTTTGTTCATATGCATAGAACTCATTAAGTGAAATATATGTAATTTTCATTTACCATGCCTAGATTCATAAAACATTTCAAACAGCTTATAACAAGTTCATGAATATTAAAATAATTATAAAATGAATCAGCACCAGAGGAAACATATAGTACCACTTTAAAACCAGATAAATAAAATGACAGTAGTCAAACATGAAATTTGATTTTGAACTTCTAGAAAGTAAAAGCAAAGCAGGGCACAAGATAGTTTCCACCACATTTCTTTTTTTTTTTTTTTTTTTTTAAAGGGATACTCCTTTGGGAAATCAGAGTTTCTTTAGAGATTTAATTTTCAAAAAAAATGGTCTCCTATAGATAGTCTTTAGATTAAGTGCTATGAGTATATTACTATACTACCAACTCGTAGCTTATGCAATTACGATCTTCAGCTGGTCATTGACAAAAGCGATTAGACATTAAAATGCAACTTAGTCAAAGGGATTATGGGGATAACTAAAGTAGTTTCATTCAAATACCTAGTCTATTATTGTCAAATTTAGGAGCTGATTTTTTTTGTAGAAGTCCAGGCTGATATTTCTGTTGTGCCTCTATAGAAGTAAATTCAGGATCCTTTCAATTTTGCCGTGTCATTGATTCCTTCCTGTAGAATATTAGTTTTCCAAGTGCATGTCAAAATGCTTCTGTAAGTATTGCTATATGTGTTTGCAAAGGCTAGCTAAATCTCTGGCAACTAAGGTACCCTGTTTCTAAGTCCTTTTACATAGCCAGGACATGAGAGTCACCAGGCATGATAAATTTCAGTATGATACTTGCCTAGTTAAAAGGTATAATGTTCAGTAAAAAATTATGATGATATTAACTTTATACATTGCTCCTATTTATTGCTTCACCTACTGACCTCTGTGCAAAAACAAAAATATTTTATCTTTCTGGGTTTTGTTCTTTAATTGAATGGAGGTTATTGGTAATTTACCTTCTACAAAAGAGAAGACAGTATTATTATTATTATTGCATAACAGTTCTGTTTCATTTATAACATGAAAGAAAATATATACTAGCCTTTTGAACTGCTGTGAATATTTTACCAAAGTGCAAGATAATTTTGTCTCAGATGTTAGTCATTGCTTCAAGAACATGAACATAAGTTGTTGTTTTCCTTTTGTTAGATTTTTATTAGTAAAATTGTGGTAGGAAGACTTTTTTTTCTAGGTACTTGTCAGTCTGAGACTATAGCTAGCTAAGTGAACAAAAAAAGGATGAGTATAATATTACATATTTGAAGAATTAGAAATATTTTAAGATTCAGTATTTAATTCACATACACACTACATAGTTAGAAGTATTTACAGAAAAATTCCATTTCAGATTTTTAACTTTTACTGTCCTGTTGAAGATTAGGGAAAAGTTATATCTGATACAGTAATTTAGATACCAATTCATGTGAAATCTGTTAGATGGCTTTAAGAAGTGCAGCTTTCACAAAATATTGAAACATTTTAAATAATCGGAAGTAATTTATGTTACTAAATCGTTATAATTTCAAAACAAAATATAGTGGGTTAGATCAGAGAGAATGATCATATGCTGCTCCACTTTTACTTTTCTCTAGTCCCAGCCCAAAGCATTCCATCTTCTCCCACTTACTTTTCATTATTACTCTCTTTGTCTCCAGATTATCTTGATCTAAACTGTCATCTCTTAGATAATCCAGGCTATTTGCAGGCTGCACTCAGGGACTATGATGAAGGGTGAGCTGGCGAATGTAGGGAAGAATGGAAAGATGAGGGCAGGGTTGCTTAATCCACTATCTCTATCACTCTGATGATGAGGGTCATCTCTGTATTTCTTGTTGCCAAATGAAAGTTTATATTTGGGGATAGTATTTCTTTAGATTCCAGAAAAAAGTACATTGGAGAACAAAATAAAAATATCAAATGATTTAAAGAAAACAGATTCACATCAAGTATTTATTCAGTGGTGTTTTTTCTAGGATTCATCTATATCATTGCATGTAGCTTCAGTGCTTTTTGTTGCTATAAAATACTGTTGTAAATATATGCTACAATTTATGTATTTATCCTTCCTTTTTATCACATACAAGTTTCTTAAAGATGAATACCCAGGAATGAACTTGCTGGATAACAGAGATGTGAATTTTTAACTTAATATGACAATGCCTAATCATTTTCAAAGTGGTTATGCCATTTACAAGCCCACTTGAATTACATCTTCTTCAGCACTTGGAATTGCCATGCACATTAATATTTTACAAATCTAGTGTAAATGGTCACATTTTGGTCATAATTTATTTTTGTCTGACTATTGCTGAGATTGAACTTTTTTATTTTTAGATGTTTTTGACCCTCTGAATCTCCTCCTCTGTCAAACACAGGTCTCTTTTCCATTTGTTTCTATTGTTTATTTGCTTGATTTGTAGAAGCTATTTTATATACTCCAATAGATTCAAGTACATTATAATTTTTTTGGATTGCAACTGTCTTTACTCAGTTTGTGGCTCCTTTTGTTTCTTAATGAGCTTTTTTGTTGGATAGTTCTTAATTCCTATGTAGTCAAATCTATGTCTTTCTCTTTTTAAGTGGGTAATACTGTTTTGAATAGTAAGAAATACTCCCCTTCAATAAAAAAAGAATTGCTTACTATTGTTAGAAAAGTATTGTCACATATTTATATCTAGATTTTAAAGTCATTGAGACATCATTAAATGGAAAAAGTCTTTTGTGATATTATTACAATTTATTAAACAAATTTAGTTCATACTAGTATGTGTGATAGTACACATTAAAGCAAATTAGAGACTGGATGTAGTGGTGCTTGCCTGTACTCCCAGTACACATTGAGGCAGCAGGATCACACTTGGTCAACAACACGACAGCAAGACCCTGACTCAATAAATAAATAGACGTCATGGCAAGTCGGGGAGGGGTTGGCAGTAGGCAGGCAGTGCAGAACTCATGATGCACTTAGAAGACACTCACCAAGATCTACAGGTACTTGGAGACGGGATGAACAAAAACCCAAATACAGGAAGGCAACATGAAAGAGAAACTTCCTAGATGAATTCCAGAATCAGGATTTAGAAAAAGAATCAGGACTGCCTCAGGACCCTAGCACAGCTTAGAGCCCATGCCTGACAAGCAGGTATTTACATATGTGAAATGGAAAATGGAACTAATTATTGCATTAGTTTATATAGTATCTTTCCTGGTCATGTCAGATTTACCCTTACCAAAAATTGTGTATGGAAGAGTCAAACAGAAGCATCTTATAAGTGTACTAACCGATTCTGGCCTTCTTCTGCTTCCCTTGAAATATACTTCCCACAAATACCCTATCAAACTCTATCATCCTCCCTTGATTCCAGTTGTAAAAATAAAGTCCCCAAAGCACTCTTTTCTTTCACTCATTTCTGTTGTCTTGTATCTTCTTTCCTTCTCTCTGAACTTTATATTCTTTTCTTTCTTGCCTTTCCTTTCTCTCATCATCACATCCCAGCCTACTTATCATTATTACTATTTTATCTTCCTGAGTTATTGAAAAAAACATATGAAATTTTAAAACAGTTTTATAATTGATTAGTGGTTGGTTCTGTAGATGCTGGTACAATCAGTAATTGTTCTCCCTTGGAAGCACAGTGACTGAGACTGATCCTAATACATTGAATAGGATAGTAGACTCATGAACACTAACATATGACCAAAGCCAAGGTCATATTACAGAAAGACATATAGTAACTAAAGAGAAATCCATGGTAGTGACACAGCTTTCTCCTCTTCCACAACTGTCAGTACAAAAACATTAGAAACATGAGAATGCAATAGGATGCCACCAAACATTTAAATCCGCAAAAGCTGATGTTTGGGCATTGAGGGAGAGAAAGGCAAACAACTCAAAACTAAATAGCTAATTTGTTTGAAGAGTTTGAAGAAGAAACAGCCAAATGCATCAGATGTTCATTGAGCTCAAAGAGGATGTAAATAAACAGATGATTTTTATTAATAAAATGTTCAGTGAGCTTAAAGATAACACAGAAAAATGTTGATTGGATTTTTAAAAGTAACATATTAATATCAAATTTACTAAAACATTAATGATTATGAAAAGGAGTCGAGCAGGAATCCTGGATATGAAAAATTTCAGTTGAAGGTATAGGCAGTAGGCATGACCAATCTGAGGAGAAATTGTCAAAACTTGAAGACAAGGTCGATGTAGTAGATAATGTACTGAATGATAAAATAAAAACAGCCAGACATCATGAAAACTGGATCACACAATGGCTAGATGATTTTTTTTAAAGTACACATTGTAGGAGTTAAAGAATGTTTTATACAAAAGGTATAAAAATGTTTTCTGGCCGGGGATTTAGCTCAGCAGCATAAGTGCCTGCCTGGCAAGCACAGACCGTGAGTTCAATCCCCAGTACCAAAAAAAAAAAAAATTCTTCATCAAAAAAATCATAGCAAAAAGTTTTTGAAATCTAGTTAAAGCATTCAAACTTTCAGGTAAATGAAGCATATAGAACCCCAAAAAGCCATGACCAGAAAATAACTTCTTATTGAAACATCAGTCAAAATCCTAGAAATTTAGTGCAAAGAGAAAAATACTAAAAACTGTTAGAGAAAAAAACATCAAGTGACTTAAAAAGGTAAGTCTCTCAGAATAACAGCAGATTTTTCAACATAAATTTTACAGGCCAGAAGAACTTGATGTGAAGATTTTCATGACCTAAAATTATCCTTTTAAAATCATGGAAATTTTAAAATTATGGAAAAATAGAGACTTCTCTGATAAACTCTACAGAAATCCATGATCACAAATCCAGCATTGCAGAAAACAAGGCCAGTATCACCAAAAAAGACCAAAGTAAAAAATACATCTCGCTGGGAGAATAGTTAAGGCAAAAGGAGGAAAGAATGAAGGAATCAGCACTGAAAAAAAAATACAAATGACAGGATTCAATAAATACCTTTCAAGGAGTGGAAAAGAGAGAGATTGTGTACATGTACCAGTTCCCCACAACAAATGCCATCATTATGTATTACAAACATGTACTAATAAAAAAAAGTTTTAAAAGTAAATTTCCTTCCAGTAATGCTACTCATTGTAAATATTTTTAATTTCCCAATAAAAAAGACAGACTGATAGATTGAATCAAAAAGCAAAACCCAAATATACACTGGCTATAAGAGATATACCTCATCTACAAAAATGACAGATTGAAAATGAGGATAGAAAATAGTACTCCATCAACTATAGCACAAAAGCAAGCAGGAATAACTATCTTCATTTCAGACAACATGCCAAAGTTGATCAGAAAAGACAAAGAAGGTCAGTATATATTGGTAAAAGGAACAATTCAACAGGAAGATGTAAGAATAAATATATGTGCAACAAAATCCAGAGCACCAATTTCATAAAAACTACTGGACATAAAAGTACACAGACACCAGTAAATTCATAGTGGGAGACTTAAGTACCCACTCTCACAAGTAGGTAAACCAGACTGAAAACAAAAAACCAAATAACAGAGTTGAACCATACCTCAAATGAATGGATTTAACTAAAAACTACAGAGTATTTGATCAAAAAACAGACGACACATTTTTCTTAGCAGGATATGAAACTTTATCCAAAATAGAACATACCTTATGCCATAAACCTTGCTTAAATAAATATAAGAGAATTGAAATAATCTCTTACATATGATTGGATCACAGTAGAATAAAAGTAGAAATTGACACACATAGAAACTGGAGAAACTGTTCCAACACAGAGATTAATGGTACACTCATAATCAGTGGGTCATAAAAATCAGGAAAGAAAACATTTCTAGACTCAAATGGCATTGGCAATATAACATACCAAAAACTGTTGGACACAGGGAAAGCGATGTTAAAAGGAAATTTATAACTGTGAATACCTATTGAAAGGAGGACAACTCCAGATAAGTAACCTAATAATTATAAAATAAGAGCAACTGAAATCTGAAATTCATAGAAGGAAAGAAATTACAAAGGTCAGAGTACAAATTAATGAAATTGAAACTAAAATATATTAACAAAATATCAATGGATCAGACCTTAGCCCAACACCAAAAGAAGGAAAGAAAAAACTCTGTGCAGTTAGAAAAAAGAAAGGGTAAATCACAATGCACATCACCAAACTCCAGAGCACTATATCAAACTATTTCAAAAACTTTTATCCCAATAAATTGGAGAACCTGGGAGAAATGAATATATTTCTAGACATGTATGAGTTACTATGAATGAATAAGGAAGATATAAAAACTCTGAATGGACCAGTAACAGGGAATTAAATAAAGGCAGTAATAAAAACCCTACCAAGTAAGAAATACCCAGGACCTGATGGGTCCGCCACTGAATTTTACTACAGCACCAGAGAACTGACATCAGTACCTCTCAAACTCTTCAATGGAATTGACAAGGAAGAAGTAACTGACAAATTCATTGCTGGATGTTGGTCTTTTCCTAATACCAAAGTTGATCAAGGTTGAACAGAAAAGGAAACAACTGGCCAAGTTCCATAAAGAACATAAATGAAAACACTGTCAAGATACTTGAGCCGAATGTGGTGGTGAACACTTTAATCCCAGCACTCTGGAGGCTGAGGCAGGAGCATCACTGCAAGTTCGAGGCCAGCGTGGGCTGCATAGTGGGTTCAAAGCCAACCTGAACTGCATACTTAAACCCTGTCTTAAAAAGAAAAAAAATTTTTTTGAATGTAAAAAAATGTAAATTTTTGAATGTAAAAAATGATTAAAAAGATCAAACATCACAACCAAGTCAGTCTATCCCAGGAGGGCAAGTATGGTTCAATATATGTAAATTAATAAATACACCACATAAACAGAAGAATAGAAATCACATGACCATATCAATAGATGAAGAAAAAGGTTTTGACAAAATCCAACATCTATTTATAATATTCCTGATAGAAATTGGTACAGAAGGACCTTAACCTCCAACTGATAAAACCCATATATGACAGATCCACTGTCAACATACTAAATGGGGAAAAACTGAAAGATTCTAAAATCAGGAACAAAACAAGGGTATCTCCTGTAACCATTCCTGTTCAACATAGCACTTGATACTTTAAACAACGCAATCAGACAAGAAAAGGAAGTAGAGATACAATAGGAAAGGAAGAGTCAAACGTCTTACTTGTAGATGACATATTCCTTTGAAGACCCCCCAAAAAACTAGCAGAGTCTTAGAACTGGTAAACAGATTGAGCAAAGTGGCAGGATACAATAGACACAAAATCAGTTGTTTCCTGTGTACCAACAATGAACCCACCAAGAAAGAAATCAGGAAAACAGCCCCATTTACAATAGCTTCAAGAAAAAGGAGAAAAAAAAAACCCTACGTATTAAACTAACCATGGAAGTGAAGGACTTCTCTATAACAAAAACTATAGTACTCTTGAAAAAAATAATTAAAGAGGCCGTCAGAAGATAGAACCGATCCCTTGCTCCTGGATAAGCAGAACCAGTATTGTCAGTGTGGGCATATTTATACATGGATTTAGTGCAATTAATACAAAGGTAACAGTGGCATTCTTCACAGCACTACACAAAACAATCTGGTATGAGAAGAGTCCTAGAATAGCTAAAGCAATCTTGAGTGTCCCAGAATTGAGAAAGTAATTTGAACAACCCCAGAAAAGCACAAGCTATCAGTCCCAGGTTTTAAGATACATTACATACATACAGTGATAAAAAAACAGCATGGTACTGGCACAAAAAGTGACATGTGGATCAGTGGGAAAGAATTGAGGATACAAAAACAACCTAAGCAGCCACTGATCTTCAGCCATCAGATTTTTAACAAAGGGGCCAAAAATATATGCCAGAGAAAGCATAGCCTTTTTAAACAAGTGATGTGAGAAAATGTTTATCCACATGAATTAATCTAGAAGAATGAGTCTAGACTCATTTCTCTCACCCAATAGTAAAATCAAATCCAAATGGACAAAGGCCTAAATATAAAAACAAACACTAAATCTAGTAGAAGACAAAATTCTTGACCATATAGCATAGGCAAGGATTTTATGAACAGAACGCCATTTGCACAAGATATAACAACAATAAGGTTATACCAAATTCAAAAGCTTCTCATGGCAAAGGCAACAGAGTGGAAAGACAGTCTACTGAATGGCCAGCTACTCTTTTAACAGAGGACTGATATAAAAAATGCATGAAGAACTAAAAAAAATTAGCCTTTCCAAAGTAAAATGCATAGTCAGAAATGGGCAGTTGAAATGACAGTACTTTGAAGAAGTACAAATGGCCAATAAATTCATGAAAAAAAAAAGTTCAGCATCTTTGGCAATTACCCAATTGCAAATCAAAACAACACTGAAATTCCACCTTGCTCCAGAAAGAGTGGCTATCATCAAGAACTTAAAAAACAAATGCTGGTGAATTTGTAGGGAAAGGGAAGCACTTCTACACTGTTGGTGAGAATGTAAATTAGTACAGCTACTATGGAAAAAATTAGTATATAGATTCCTCTGAGAACTAGAAATAGAAATTCCATTTGACCCAGTTGTACCTCTTCTAGCTCTCTTCTTGAAAAAGTATACAGTTATTACAGTGATACATGCATACCCATGTTTATAGCAGTACATAATATCTAAATCTTAGAAGCAGCCTATATGCCAATCAGTGAATAAAATGTATATACAGAATGGAGTACTTCCTATTCAGTCGTGGAGAATAAATATTAGTCATTTGTAAGAAAATGAATGGGCCATAATTCTAAGTGAAACCAAACACAAATATTCCATTTTTTTAAATATGAGAAACATATACAAAGCAAAATAAAAGATGGTAGGAAACGGAGTTAGAGTTTGTGGAGGTGGCAAGGGGATGTAGGGAAGATAGAAGAGGGGAAGGTGGAGATGGAAAGAGAGGTAAAATGATCAAGGTGTGATATGTGTATCTGTTCCAAAAGATAAATTATTATATATTGCAAACATACACTAATAAAAATAAATAAAAGGGCTAGGGCTGTATTTCAGTGTGGAAAACCTTAACTGAATTCCCAGCACCGCCCCCCAAAAAAGAAAAAAACAATGTAAAAGAAAGGAAGGAAAAAGAAAAGGATCCGGGCATGGTAGTGCACACGTGTGATTCCAGCACTTGAGAGGCTGAGGCAGAAGGATTGCCATGAGTTTAGGCTTGCCTAAACTCTACACAGCAAGACCTTGTCCCCCCACAAAAGAAAGAAATGGAGTCATTGAAACATAAACATTTCCATGTATTAATCATAACTAAGAATTACAATTCTCTTTGAAATTGGGAAAGTTTCTGTGCCCATTTTGCCTTGCCTTGATAAATCCTTCCTCTGAAATACTGGTCCTAATTGACTATATACCCTTAAGACCATAACTATTCTTTCATCATTTGCTGTTGTAATCATAGTTTTTATTATGAGAAAAGACTTTCAGAGCATATAATCTAAATTATTTTAAAATAAGTAGAAATGGATTTAAAAAGGCGTTGTGACTTGTTAAAACTTGTGCTATTAGGTAGATAAGATAATGCTCAAGTTTTAGTCTTTTGATTTCAATTCCAGTGGCCTTTAAGCTATATATGCTTTTTATGAATTACAAGAGTTGGGATCATGTTCATGCCCCTGACCCTTTTTTCCTTCACTTATTCTTTTTTCTTCCATTTACAATCTAGCATTCCAATTCAAGAGTACAGGTAAAATAAAGGGAAATACAATCTTTTTCTTTGTTTTTGTCTTTTAATACCTAATGAGTGCTATGTACCAAGTACTAGGGTAGATAATAAATGAACCACCACCCCTATCTTCATGTAGTTTATAGTTTGTCATAGGAATTAACACGTAAATAGACTGTTGCAGTTTAGTATTGTAACTACAAACACAAAGGAGTAATCACATGGAGTCCTCAAAGTATGTTTGAGGATATCTCACTTGATGAATCAGAGTCACTTCATGAAATAATGTGATAGCAGGTTCACTTTTAAAAATGATATTCATCAGAGCTGGATAAGAAATTTGGGGGTTCAGGTTATTAAGTTCTTTTGACTTTTTTTTCCTCTCATTTTAGTTCTAGTAGTTGAACCTAGGGGCTGTGCACATGCACCCTAAGCATACACACTACCACTGAGCTATATGCCAGGTTCCTAAATGATCTCTTTCACTAGAAATAACTGGTTTCTCTTGGACTAATTTTATAGCCTTCTTGTTGAGCTGCCCTGGTTTTTTAGGGGTGGGATGTGTGTGGGTGGTGTCTTTGAGATCTTAAAGGTTTGGAATAAACTTCAGGGATTGTGTGTACACCTCTCTCAGGGCTATCACAAAGAGTAGTCAATTAAAGATACTAGGTAGCTTCTAATTTGCCTTGATATAACAAATTTAGTACACTTTAGAATATGGGATTTCATTTGTTAGAATTTTCATCTTTTCTCTAAGATTTTCTGTAGCCTAGGAATGCTTAAGGACCCCATCAAAGGAAATAGTCAACCCTTCTTGAGAGGAAATAATGAGTTCTTGTATGAAGAATAGGTCTTGATCTTAACTGAATTTTCTGGACTCAACTGTGGAAAGTTACCCATCTGGAAGATTAACCAACTTCTATTGTTACATAAAAATTAATTCTTAAAATAACAATATCACTATTAAAATTAGTAAAATGAAAACTCAGATGGGTTTTTAATCACTGTTTTATGGTTTGTTTATTTCTGAGATATGATAATGATATATATACTAGACTGGCCTCAGAAAGTCATACCATCTCATCTCTCAGCCTCCCAAGTGCTGATATTGTAGGCATTTGCTTGCTATCACAGCTGGCTTATTTTATGCTTTAAGGTAGTTATTCTCAAATCAGAGATATCGTGGAAGAGCCATTGTATAGCATGTTCAAGGCACTGGGTTTAATCCCCTGTACCACAAAAAAAAAAAAAAAAAAGTCCCTAAATTCATGACCAAAGTGAACATTTTTCTCCAGATTTTCACTCAGGGTTTTTGGCATCCTGGCTTATAAATCTTTATAAAAATTTTTATAAAAACTTTTTAAAAGTACCCAAATGAAGCTAAGCATTAGCTTATTCATTGTGCTTTAATATTGCCACATTCCAGGAACAGGATACAGTATAGAGAATGTATTCCAACTTAGAAAACTATTTCCTGTCATCACAGAGTTTTAAAAATTTTACCATATGATTCACCAGTTCATTTGCAGTTACAAATGGGTGTATCGCACTTTAGCCAAATAATGTAATTTAGCATCTTCAGTAACAAAAGTATCTGATTCCAACCTGAAATGATATACACAGAAGGTTACAGCACAGCACTGACTATGCCAAAAGCACATCACCTGTATCTAATAATGAGGAAACACCAGACAAAGACAAATTAAATCATGTTCTGCAAAACTATCTGGATTTTTAGAGATGTGTTAGGTGCACGTACCAACTCCACACAAGGAATATAATCAGTATGTACTAATAAGAAATTGAAAAATCTGGATTTTTAAAACTAGCTATAAAGGACATTATTGGGACAACTGTACATATGTAATTTTGGTAAATATCAGGTATATTACATTGGTTGACTTTTCACAGAACCAACCTTGCATTCCCAGCAGAAAACACATTTAGTTATGTTGCAAATCTTTTACATGGTGGCTAGATTTTCTTTATTATTTTCTTAATTAAAATTTTTTCTCATATATACTAAGGATTTCTTTTTAATACTCTATTAATTTATCATTATTTATTATAATTTCTGTGTAGATTTGATTACAGTGTGATTGCACATATTCTCTTTCTAGTCATTCTTTAAAAAAGGTCTCTCTTTAAAAAGAAAAAAAAAAAAGCACCTTATTCTTTTTTTTAACTCATGACCACGTGATTGCAATGCAGGTGCTTATACTGCTGAGCTAAATCCCCATCCAAGCACCCTATTCTTATAGACAGAAGACACCACCCTCAATAGTAAACATAATGAAAATTCTTGCAAGTGATTGTCTTCATAATTATATTAAATTTGTAGAAAATTCCAGGTAGGTAAAATTTCATGTCCAGAGCACAGTATCTCTTCTCCTTTTGAAAATCTTACATATCTTTTATTTTCTTTGGGAATGCTGTATTATTTCTTTTTTAAGTTTTTTGGTGCAGCTGAGATATACATAATGATCATACTCATCATAAGGAATTTGTACCTGTACATGGCATATTTTGATTCTTTTCATCCCATTCCCCTCTCCTCCCTTCAGCACCCTTCTCTTTCCTTATTTACAAAGTTTTGTTTCCATTTTATCCTTCTTTTTTCAGTTTTTTCCCTTTCATCTTTTCCCCTTCTCCCCTCTTGTTCCCCTTTCCTTTTGAACAAGTTCTTCCTATTTCACAATATCTGTTATACAATTTGGTTCTTATTTACACTTTCAGTTTCTCACACCAGAGAGACAATGCCATATTTACACATTTGCCCAATTTATTTTACCTGAGTATGGTTTCAAGGTCCATCCATTTAACTGTAAAAAGTCTCTGGTTTTCCTTTTTATGCCTCAGTAGTGCATCATTACATTAAAAAAAAAACATCTTTTTTATTCAGTCATATGGGTATTTAGATTGGTTCCAAGATTCAGCTGTTACAAACTAGTATCTTGACTATATAAAATATATAGTATAGTGCTGCTATAAACTAGTATCTAAACTATATAAAATATTAAAAAGATTGTTACACCACCCCCCCGATTTAAAGGCCTAATGCAAAAATGGGCATCTGAGATGAATACACACTTCTCCGATGAAGAAATAGAAATGACAAATATATGAAAAAATGTTCAGCATCACTGCTCATTCCAGAGATAAAAATGAAAACAAAAAAATTCTGTCTCCAGAAAAGGTGGCTATTATGAAGAAATCAATAACAAATAATGGCAGGAAAGTGGGGAAAAAAACAGTATACATGGGAGTGTATACTGGTGCACCCACTGTGAAAATCAGTTTGGAGCCTCCTCAAAAAAATAGGACTAGACGTTCTATTTGGATCAGGAATATAGCTCAGTGGCACAGCACTTGCCTGGCAAGTTCAAGGTCCTGAGTTTGATTCCCCATATCCTACCCCCTCAAAAAAAGTCACTTGACCTAGCTATTTCCCCTTTTTGGTATCTTCCTGAAGGAATTAAAAGCATCACATCACAGAAATATATGAGCACCCATGTTGATTTAACATTGTAAAGGATCCTCTAGGTGCTTGGATTGAGAATGTGGTTAGATGTAGTTAGACCAGTTATTTGAATTTCACATAGGACCAAAGGCCTCAAACCAAAAATTTCAATTATATTAATATTGAAGTCATTGATCCCTGGACTTTTCTCAAAGCAGTAAGATGTTGCCTCATATTTTTGTGGTTTCTACCAACTTCTAAATCGGTAGAGCAAATGTTTGCATCTTTTGGTTATCAGTTCATCATTCAACCAATTTTTTAATCAGAATTTTTCCACTTGTCCATAATTAAGATAAAAGGAAAATACAATGCTTCATGTCTACTAATTGCTTTTTGAAGTTTTTTTTTTTTTTGGTGTGGGGGCATTTGTTTATCAATTTAAAGATACATTTTTGTTATAGGGGCCAAGTTCAAAAAATATTTTGGCCACTCAGCTCATGTAACTAATGTCAGATGGTCACATGATTATCAGTGGGTTATTTCTATTGGTGGAGCAGATCATTCTGTCTTTCAGTGGAAATTTATTCCTGAAAGAAAACTAAAAGACGCTCTTCACATAGCACCCCAAGGTGAGTAGTACGCACCACCTAAACACTTTCCCCATCAAATAACTCTTCAGTAGCTCCAAAATAACAATTTTATAATTGAAGGGTAACTTCATAAATTAACAGTGTAGCTTGTTATTAGCAGAAGTGTCTAATTGAATTAGCTCCATATGTTTAAAGTCAGATGTTGTTGCAGTATAGAATACAAAGTACTTTTGGTTGCAGTTTAATCTATCAAATGATGAGTGAAGAAACAGTTATATTAGCAAAACAGATTATTTAATGTATCCTCTGGGAGATGGGTATCTAGGTTTCATATGTGTTTTTTAACAAAGAAAAATTACCTAATGTCAATTCATTGTTGCCTATAGTACTTTTTAGCTATTTTCATTTTAATTGTAGATTATATTCACTTATATTTGCACAGACATTTAAATTTGATGTAGCAGTCATTGGGGAGCCAGTGAAGGGATTTAAAGGAGCTATTGAGTGCAGTGAGTGGAGAGGAAGATTATCTGTAGTAGAGTTTACTGACATCTGTATCACTTGAATAGGTAATTTCATTCGATTGTTTTAATGCTTGTCTCCATGTCAGCTGAAATATTCAGCTCTTAATCATTAATTTTGAAATATGGTTTGAAAAATGAATCTCATTTAACCATGTGGTATTTCCTTTTTTAAAATTACAGAAAGTCTGGCTGATTCTAACAGTGATGAATCAGATTCAGATATGTCTGATGTTCCAGAACTGGATTCTGAAATTGAACAGGAGACACAGCTCACCTACCGTCGACAGGTAATTATCCTACAGTTTTTATCCGAAAAGTCTACTGTTTTCATCTTGCTTCCTGTCCCTATCTGTTACATCTTTTGTGGCTTTATTCCGAAACAGTGTGTCTCTTTGAGTCTTACCTGTTTAAGCAGTAAAGCACAAATGTATAAAATGTTCTTTTATGTTAAATGCTTCATATACAAAGCATGTTTATATTCTTTTCTCTATAGATTTTTGCCACAGTATACATCCCAGTTATTTTCTATGAACGATCCTCTTATGAAGTAGAAAGATTTCTTGGAACACTAAGTACATTTATCACTGTAATACATAGAAAATGAGTTTATTTTTTCAAGGAAGTTTTCGTAATTTACCTCCTTACTGAAAATATTTGTTAAACCTGATTGACAGACACCTTTGCTGATACACTTTCTAACAATATTCCTACTTACATTTTTTATAGGTTTACAAAGAAGATCTACCTCAGCTTAAAGAACAATGCAAAGAGAAACAAAAAAGTGCTACTTCTAAAAGAAGACAACGGGCTCCAGGAAATAGTATTCGCTTACACTTTGTTCATGGGTATAAAACAACTGTTTTTCATTTGTGTGTTTGAATTTTGGTTTACATTTACTAGCTGTGTGACTTGAAGCAAGTCACTGTGCCTCTCTGTACTGCTGTTTCCCCATCTGTAAAATGGAGACAACAGTAACTACCTCATAAAGTTCTAATTAGGAGTAGGGTAGTGTCAGTGACGATTTGCAACATTGTCTGGCACACAAACAAGCACTATATAAATTTTTATTAAACAAAAATAAATTTGACTTATGAAAGTACACTATTTATAGAAATGGACATTTTTGTCTTTTTTTAAATTTAAAAAATAATCATCTCCCCCAATGTGTCTAATTTTAAATGATATGAATGTTTTTGCCTGAACATTTTGAATTTCATGTTCTAATTTCAGAAAAATACAGTTTTTGGATTGTAGAATATCTGGAAATACAGGTTTTACACTTAAGCTTGGCATCAACAGGCTCTCCATTTGGGTGCTCATGTCTCTCATTTAGCACTCACTTGCTTACCAGATTGATAATACTTTCCAGGAATTTAAAAAAAGATTGACGTGTTGACAGCATTTCCCTCTAGGGTTGGAACAGGCAACCTTTCTATTTAGTTGTATTTAAGGCAACTGTTTTTTCTCTTATAGTGTACAGATTTAATGTTATATTTATGCAAATAGTAGTATACTAGATATAAACTACGAGTATGTATACTACAATGGTTATGTTCTGTGCTGACCTTAAGGGGAAACTTGATTCTTGTCCAACTCAATTTATAATAAGAATTATGGAAAGAATCAAGTTCATGAACTGAGGCACCACTGTACCTTGATTTTTCTGTGTTGTGTTTGAATTTAGATATTGGCAATCAAACACAACTCCTAAAAGTTCATAGGATTGAAAATTGCTATTTTCTTTTAATTGTTTAGTATCCCTGAAAACTGGCAATTGGCTCTTAGTCAAAAACAGATCAAAATTAATTATATATGATTTGTTTTCTATATTAGTTACAGAGGTTATGACTGTCGAAGTAATCTATTTTATACTCAAATTGGTGAAATTGTGTACCATGTGGCAGCAGTGGGTGTCATTTATAATCGGCAACAGAACACACAGCGTTTTTACTTGGGTCATGATGATGATATTCTCTGTCTGGCCATTCATCCTCTGAAAGACTATGTGGCAACAGGCCAGGTAGGTTACATCGTTAACTTTCACATTGGGTCAGCCCTAGGAAATAAACAGAAAAGAATTATCTCAGGTGGTATTTTTTATTTTCATATTATAAGTACAGTTTCATTCTGTTTCCTACAGCTTTTGTTACATTTTTATTGCTTTAAATATTGATTTGAAATTAAGAGCTTCAGATTTTTTTCTTTCATGAAGATATGTACTTTTTTTTTAAATTGTGAGTAAAATTAATAGAAAACATAAAAGCTTAGAATTCTTTTCATGGGGTTCCTAAAATAATATACTTTTTTATTAAATATTCTGCAATGTTTTACATTCATGGTAATCATGGTGTCAGCTAGTGCAGAGTGCATGTACTGAAAAACACATCAGTAGCCACAGCTGCTGCTTGCTTCTTCCTTGCTTGCTTCCTTCCACCCTTATCCTCCTTTTTGTTCTTCCTCCTCCCCCCTCTACATTCTCCCTTCTTCTCCTCTTCCCTTTTCCCTCCCACTCTCTCTTCTCTTCCATCTTCACTTCTCTTCCTAAAAATTGAACCCAGGGCCTTTGCACTGAGCCACATTAGTAGGGTTTGGGGGAGATTTGTTTTATTTAATGACTCACACTGTGAAAGTTAGATACCTCAATCAAAAAGTGTAGTATAAGAGTAACCTGGGGGAGAAAAGACAAGATGGCCAATCAGTGAGCAACAAAATACAAAGCCTCCTGCAAGAAACAACTCATACGCCAGAATAAAACACCCTGGAGAGACCCAGACAGAGGGAGATGGATCCTTTTGACACAGGAAGAAATTAAAACATAAAAAGCTTGTTAAATACTTCGGGACTACAACTGAAACCGCTGAAAATTACAGGACACAGCATTTTCACGGTGACCCGCCAAGTGTGCACCAGCTTAATCTGCACTGGCCAGCAGAGCTGCTCAAACTCGCTCCCGCCACCACTCACAGGACACACAGCAGCGCTGAAGTCGGGGGTTGGTGAGCCCAACAGAGAGCAGAGCCAGCAAAGGGACCTTCATTAATCCACGGTCAGTGCTGGGAATGAGACCCCCACCCCACATGGAAAGGGCGCAATCAAATGGGCAACATGTTGGAATCGGGCAGGAGGAGCCTGAACTGGGAGTGACAGTGACTTCAGTTGGTTGCTCCCTCCCCAGAGCAGATTCATGGGATTTGCTTGGACTGGGCCGTGCCCCTGGCCGGCCAATGAGCCGTCCCAAATCAATTCCCTGAGTCTAGCACGCACTAACTGGGTGAAAGGCCCCTGAAGTTTGGTTGGCCTGGTGGGGAGGGGCAGGCAGGAGAGGGCAGAGGTCCCTCACCAGCGTGCTTCAGAGGAACCGTGCCCAACAGGGAATGGGGCTGGGACCTACACTGTAACCTGTGTGGAGGAAGCCAGCGCCATGACAGGAGAGAAAGGTAGGAGGAGGCCCCCAGTGCAGAACCCTGAGAACACTGAACCAGGAGAAGGAAAAACAAGGGAGACTGAGGGCCGCAAACACACAACATCAGACATGGCTTCAATGGACATTAAGAGATATCTTTGGGACCTTGTATACGAGCTCAAAACTGAAATATTAAATCAGGTAAAGCAGGATATGAGTAGAGTAATAAAAGAAATGCTCTCAGGAAGCATCTCTTAGGAAGACAAAGATGAAAGAAGGGAGGAACACAAAAAAAGGAGAGAAACATTCAATAAAGAATATAAAGAAAATATTCAAAGAGACTATCAGGAAATTAAAAACTCCATTGAAAGCTGGAAAAACTCCTTAAAAGAAACTAAGGATAGACTATCAAAACTTGAAGACAAGTTATCAGTGTGTGATGATGAAAGGAAAGATCTCTTAAAAATAACAAGGAGAGGAGATTGCAAGATGGCTGACTGAGTGGCGGCACAAGAGAGCCTCTCTGAGGAAAAAATAAATAAAAACAACTCAGACGCTGGAATCTCGCAACATAGAGAAAGCCAGACAAAAGGAGAGGAATTCTCATGACCCAGGAAGAAACTGAGGAAAAAGAAAAAGAAGAAAGAAAGAAGAAAAAGAAGCATGGACAGAGTGCTGGAGCTGGGCAAGCCCCGATTGCTGTACCAGCCCGTCTTAAAGTCAGGTGACTCAGGATCGAGCTGATTGTGGCCCTTCCCGAGCGGGTGTTGGTGAGCTCCAGACCCTCCGCTGGAGGAGGTGCTGCGGCAGGGAGTGAAAACAGCCAGTCAAGCTGCACGAACTTTGGTAAGTGATGGGAACTGGAATCCCCAAACCCGGAGGACTGGCTGGGCGACATTTTGGAGTTGGGCAGTGACATTTTGGAGTTGGACAGGGCCAGCGTGAATCAAAACCCGAGGCGGCTTCTGCTGATGACTCCTAGTCCAAAGCAGATTGGTGGGATCTGCTCGGGCAGGGCCACGCCCCTGGTTGAAACCCAATAGCCAGGGATGAGGCTTTTCTGGGCCAGTGGCATCCCCAGGGAACACACAAACTTGTTGAAGCATAAATTGGTTGACTGGTGTAGGGGGAGGAGCCAGCTCTCAGCCTGCAACTCGCAGATTCGCAGTGGACTGGGGGGTGGTACTTCCCTAGCAAGAGTGCTGCTACAGAAAAACTGTAAGCAAAACGAAAGGCCCAGAGACCTCCACCACCCACCTGTCTGAAGGGGGACAGAAACATGACAAGGCAGAAAAGGAACAAAAGGTCCCCAACTGCAGAACCAGGGAAAGTGAGTCCAACAGAGGTAAATCCAGAGGAGGTTGAGAGCAGCAAACCTGTTAATGTCAGAGACAGCCTCATTGGAAATAAAGAAATATCTCCA
Source organism: Hydrochoerus hydrochaeris (assembly GCA_004027455.1). Lineage (NCBI taxonomy): Eukaryota > Metazoa > Chordata > Mammalia > Rodentia > Hydrochaeridae > Hydrochoerus > Hydrochoerus hydrochaeris. Next base: position 47,636 of record PVLA01011716.1, read on the forward strand.
TGACCTCATTGTCAAATTTAAATTGGAAATTCTAACTCAGATGAAGCAAGATATAAAAAGATTAATAAAAGAAGTCCTGGGGAATCCTCAAGTAGACACAAATGAAAGAATAGAGGAACCCAGAGAAAGGAGAGAAGTCTTTGATGAAGAATATAAACAAAACATATAGAATATATGAAACAGATCCAAAGAGAATATCAGGAAATTAAAAACTCCATTGAAATCTGACAAAACCTTTTAACAAAAACTAAAGACAAACTTTCAAAACTTGAACATAGATTTGCAAAGTATGATCGTGAAAGGAAGGGTCTCTTAAAAATAACAAGGAACTAGGAAGCAATGTTACAAAGGCTAGAAGATGACAAGAGGATTTATAACCTAAGAATAAAATATGTGAATGAAGATGCAGCAACAAATAAAAATGAAATAAAAAGTCTATTCACAGAAATAATTAAGGAAAACTTCCCAAACATAGGTGAGAGAAGTGAAGTTCAGACAAATGAGGCATATAGAACTCCAGTCAGCTACAACCCAAACAGATCTACACCCAGACATATAATAATCAGGATCCCAGAAATCTATCACAAGAACAGAATATTAAAAGCAGTCAGAGAAAAGAAACAGATTACCTATAAAGGAAAACTCACCAAAATCACAGCAGACTTCTCAATGCAAACCATCAAATCAAGAAGAGCTTGGAGTGAAATCTTCCAAGCCCTGAAAGAAAATAACCTCCAACCCAGAATGATGTACCCTGCAAAACTGTCTCTCAAAATTAATGGAGAGACAGAGTAGTTGCCCCTGCTCTCAGACTCGACACTCTCAAGTACACCAGATTCAAATAAAATCAGTCAAGATAAAACAGTGATATAACCAATTTTCTCTGTCTTATCTCTGCCATGCTATTTTATGCTATATGACAGGATTCAATAGGATACCCATTCTGGTTTGATTGTTAACTGCCTTTGAAGTCCTATAATGTCTCCAATGTTTAGATTTTATTAATAGTGTAAAGCAATGCTAAGTTTATATTTGACGATATAGACAATTTTATTGAAAATAACAAGAGACATCATAGTGACTACCGTAGATCACCTAGTGTTGTGTTTTTGTATGTTCTTTTCATTTTGTGTTTCTCTAGGAATTAGTATTGCTGACTTGTTTTGATTTGTTTCTCCTTCTAATACAGAAAGGCTAGGTATATGTGTAGAGACTTATACCTGTGTAGAACTTCTAAGTAGTTTATGAGAATGGATTATAGTTATTATAAAGATTTTTAAAAAAGGAAAAGAGAGTATTCTAAAGGATATAACTGCATGTATGTTTGAGTGTGTGGAATTAATAACCATGTTACTAAAGTTTTAGTTGGATGGATGAGCAAAACTGACTGCAGTCTCACTGTTTGGATGTCCACTTTGTGGACTTTACTTTTGGAACTTGAACAACTGCATCTAAGAGGAAAGTATGTAATTATCAACTAGTGACTTTTTACTGGTTACTTTTTTTTTCTGTTTTTTGTTTTTTGAGATCTTGTATTGTTTTTACCCTCTTTCTGTTTCAAAATATTTTCTCAAATAAAAAAATTTTTTAAAAAAAGCAAGAGGAGGAAAAGAAAGTGCTCTAAATTAGATAACTGTATGTATACTTAAAGTGTGTAGGATTGATAACCATTTTACTAAGTTTTTGTTGGATCGGTGAACAGAACTGTTTGCAGCCTCACTGTTTGAATGTCCACTTTGTATGCTTTAATTTTGTAACTTGAACAACAATATCCAAGAAGATAATATGTAATGTATCAAATAGTGATTTCTTACTGTTTATTTTTTTTTAATTCTGTATTGTTTCTACCCTTTTTTCTGTTTTGCTTCCCCCCTCTTTAAATAAAAAAAAAGGAAACAGGCAGTAACAATACAAAGGCTAGAAGATGACAAGAGAATCTACAATTTAAGAATAAGAAAGGTGAACGAAGAAACAGAAATACATACAGGCGAATTACAAAGACTATTCACAGAAATAATTAAGGAAAACTTCCCAAGCATGGGAAAAGAAAATGATATTCTGTTTTGTGAGGCATACAGAACCCCAGCCACCTACAACCAAAACAGATCTACACCCAGACATATAATAATCAAGATGCCAGAAATTCAATATAAAAAAAGAATATAAAAGCCATCAGAGAAAAGAAACAAATTACCTATAAAGGTAAGCCCATCAGAATCACAGCTGACTTCTCAACACAGACCATCAGATCAAGAGGAGCTTGCAGTGAAGTATTCAAAGCCTTGAAAGAGAATAACCTCCAGCCCAGATTGATTTACCCTGCAAAACTGTCACTAGAAGTGGATGCAGAAACAAGATATTTCCATGACAAAGAGCAACTGGGGGAGTTTGTGACCACCAATCCAACCCTGCAAAGAATACTGAAGGACATTCTAGAGAGAGAGAGAAAAAAAATACCAGGATTTTAGGAACAGTGGCAGAAAGGCTTCAATGAGTGGGGCAGGCAGTAGAATGAAGGAGAAAAGTAGACAAAGGCAGAAAAATAGCATGGCAGAAATGAGGCAGAGAAGGATAACTAGAAACTCTAACATAGATGGCCTTGATACACTATATTGTTAATAGTGCACCAGGATTTAAAACCCACATTACTCACACTATTCTGCTTAGATGTATTATATTCTGTTCCAGTCATTCTACCTGTACTAGATTTGAAGGCACAGACAGTAATCCCAAAAATAACAGGATATAGTATGGTAATCATCCTTAATTTCCTATTAACTTAATCTAAAGCTCTGTAAAACCTACACTGTTTTACCATGATTGATCGTAATCGAATCTGGTTTGTTGGATTACTGTTTTGTATTGATAGATTTTATTCAAAGTTGTTATGATTAATAGTATCAAGTCTGAG